>SMSR01014463.1:52086-72996 GCA_019453355.1 Ceratina japonica | reverse complement strand
CCGCGGCCTTTATCGTCCGCGATTAACCATCGATGACTTCCTAGCTCGCAGGCCGATCGGCGCGGGACGTCGTCGTTTTTGCATAGCCATTGTTAGTGGGTGGTAACGTTGGACGACAATTTAGACGACGGCGACTCATGAATACGTCTTTAAAAGGAATAATGGTACCTATCTCGTGCGCATCGCGTCCCGTACAAGCGCCTCTCTTCTCGTACTGACTTACGTGTGCATTATAAGTACCTGCGTGCGTATATGCCTACTTAACTCCACCAAAGGAATGGAATTCTCGGTATCGTCGGCACGACATTTTGCAAGCGCGGAAGGAATTAATCAAGACGACTCCCCGTGCCAGGAAGAGCGAGAGAGTAGAAACTAACAGAGTCGAAAAGGCAGGGCGAGCCANCTAATCATTTGTATTTAAAAATATGAAAATATAAAAGTCCCATAACTTTTGAACCCGTTGTCAATGGCACCCAAAAATTGCACTATAAACTCCTCGTTTCATACTCTTTCAAATAAACATAGTCTGGACGAGAAACTCTACCATCCATTTTTGACCATTCGTGATCAGTCGTTATAATATCTCTTTTTCTTTTTTTTTCTGTTTTTTACTGCTCTGTGCCACTCTCTTCAATATGTAAAAGGGTTAATTACCCGTGAATTAAATAAATAAATAAATGAGTCAACAAATTAAACATTATTGTAGAGCGTTTTGCAGAGGAACCTTCAAAAGTGATTTAATCAGATTCTCAGCGAGACGCGTGAGGCCACGTTTCAGCCATTGTTTCTGTCTGTTTCTGCCAAGTAATTATGACGAGTAAAAACACAAAGAGACGGGGGCCGTTGTAATAAGCACTTCCTGTTACCGGCGAGAGGAAAAAAAATGTCGGTCTCTGTCGTTTCACGGCGTTGGGGAGAGCTTCCCTTCTTCGTCGGGTTCGCTCGTCCACACGCTACCCGGCCACGTAACACTCGTCTAATGGATGCTCTTGTCACATAGCGGGTAGCGACCGGCGAAGGTACTGCGACTGCATTTAGAAAGGTCGTTAAGGACTTATTATAGGAACGTGCCGCGCTACCCGTATCTCGAGGGTGAGAAGTACCAGGCCTGTTCTCTTCACCCCTCGAACCTTCCTTTCGATCGCCTTCGCGTATTAAGGCCTGTTCACGTGACGCGAAACAAGCTGTGCCTTTTATCGTCAAATTGTCTGTCAAACGGGATCCGACGCGNCTGCTCTCGCTCGTTCCAGCCTCTCGTTTTTATACTCTTTCACGTTCCGTATTTATATTTCGTTATTTCCTAGTATTCTATGTTTTATAATAAATTTTATGTTACAATTTTGATGAGTGACAATCTCGTATTTTTACGCTTCTTTTTTTGCTTCTCAGTCGTTATAATATCNTCAAGGGTCACTTCAACGATCTACAATTTATTTCTTACACTTCGTTAGCATCAAACTTTTCTCGCTCGCTTCCTTATTAACGAGATATTTCGTAAACGCGTAGCCGATACCTACTTATTAATTTCCGCGGAGCTTTTGATATCGCACGGAGCCGGAGCGGTCGAGTGCATCGCCATTAAGCGCCAACATCCTAGGAGAAAGATTATAGGCGAGTGTTTTATGAATAGCTCGATAAATCTTGCTTCTTGATACCGTTGCCGTTTATGCGCTGCTTTTAAATACTCGCTTAACGCTCGCGGCGATTTATTACGAGATTATTATGCAGCGCGAACTGCTTTAGTTCGCGTTATTAGAAAAAAAAAAAAGAAAAGTTAACGACCGTGGGACTTTTAGCAATCGTTGCTGTTCTTACAAATATGTTTACCGTTCCCGTTTTTGCGCTTCGCGGTTGATTTATGCACGGAGATAGAAAAACCGCGGCGAGAAAAGCTAGAGAGACCTCGAGATAATGGCATATTTGTCGGTTTCGAGCGGATTGCAGGATTAATTGAGACGTCAGGGAACGGTGATCGATATGGTTCATTAGCACGATTTACAGGGGTATACGAGCAACAATGAGATTGACCTTTTATGTCGCTTCCAGCGCTCACGAATCCTCCGGGAAAGGGTATTGAATGTTCCGTGGCGTTCGGTAAAAAACTTGGTGGGCGCGAACGTGGGAATGCCTGTCTATTGTTAGTTCAGATAGAATCGTAAAAAATTGAAATGGTCCAGGCGTCTTGACGTCAGAATCGCTGACCACTTTCGTAATTGCATTTCTCTCTTCGCGGAGAGATACTAAATAATTCGTAGCAGCTAATATTACTCATTTCTTACTAAATACTGGGAAACATTGATCCAAGATTGGTCCAGTCGCTTTGATGGACAGCATCAAGCGCGAGTATTTTGAAACCACGAAAATATAATTTTTTTTCGATTACGTTGATTCTATTCGTTTTTGTATGAAGCGGTTCGAGCTAGGGGAATAATCGATCTAAACTCGCGGGTGATGCGGTAATTGAATATTTAGCTATTACGTCAACGCGTTCCTCGCCGCGAACAGGTTGACAAGCTCCCGTCGAGACCATTATACTTCGTCTCATTATACGTTCTGCTCGTATTGTGCACCTTGGTCGCAATTTGGTGCACTCCCTCGAGAGAGTGCTTTTGGAGGTCAGTCTATTCTTACCTGTCTTCATTCGCTTTCCCGGCTACCGAAATACGATCCCCGGCGCATCGCGAGAATATCATAATTCGCATAGTCAGGTACCACTGGGAACGTACAGATTTTCCGACGCTGAATGACCGAGATTATAATAGCATCGTGTTGACGCGTTTTATCGGCCAATCCCGTGGAATATACGATAAAAGAGAATTNCCGGTTCGCGTATTAGCTAATTGCCTGGTATCCGAACGACGCGTCTGCTTCTTGTTTAAATTGGATCCCCCTTTGTACACGGCTCGTACGTAACGTTTAATAGATCGTTCATTAAAACGCGACTGCCTCTGTCAGCAATTTTAATTCGTAAAATGCCGGACGGCCAGTGGAAGTTTGGAAATCTGTTGGGAAACATTTGAAAACGGTCGTGGCAGTAATTCCTTTCTTGCCGTACCGTCGATCTTTAAATGCTCCCATCGGGGAGCAAGAAAAGAATGCACGCGAGAAGCTAAAAGCGTTGCGCGGTAACGCAGAGACAAATGCTTTCAAGGAACGGGACCGCCGCGCGCCGTTTTGATTTTTCTTGCAACGTTAATGTGTCATGCGAGTGTTCCGCGAAAACCTCGGGAACGACGGTGGTGGCGAGAAGGAACGAAGCGCGGGGTAGCTCTTCGTTTGCTGACAGCGAGCGCGCGGTAGGGCGGCGAGAAAATTTTGTACGTGGAAATTTATTTCGGATAACGACGCGTGGCTGACAAATTCGAAAAGCGACCGAGCTCGTGTGACCGCGTTGTTACGAGAAACACGCTGACAAACGCTTCCCCGGAAGCGGAGTAATAATATGTGCTTCACTCGCATTGTTCGAAATACCAGTAGAACGTCAGGCTTCCCTCTTTGACGAGACGTTTATCGAATTCGTACAAACGTTATAAGTGAGCTCGAACGACGCTTTTTACGTCGCGGCAATTGTACAAAGCTAAACCCGTGGGGAAAGATGTTTAAGGGAAAACACATGAGAGAGCATGCGAGGTGGTGCACGGTTCGGCGCTCTTACAGCGTTACGCCTTCGCTCGTTTCATATTTTCGCGTTTCTCTGCCTCCGAGGCGGAACTAATAATCCCTAAATGACCCGTTACTCTTTCTGTATGAATTATTCACATGCGCGGCGTTTTGTTACCGCCGCGAAACCGACAGAATCATTAATTAAATAGCAACAATAAAAGTTGCGATAAGCCTTTTTATTTCTCGGAACTTAGTTGTTTTACCAAGCGTAATTTCTGGGTCGTAAAAGGATTGTTTCACACCTTTTGACGCACAGGCTGAAGTTAAACAGGACGCGACCTCTGCACCATCAGCTGCACCGTACAGGAAATATATATCTACGGATTCTATTTTTAAAAACCAGACAATAATGTCGTCCGCTCTGAGAGATGTTCGTTCAAAGCCCGACTAGCTTTTGTCCCAAGTCTCTCTCTCTCTATACGTCGGTTTTAACGCGAGCTCGTAAAAATTGCGCTTTTCGCGCGCATTACGCACAACGGACCGAAGAGGAGGAGAGAGCGACCCGCGGGTGGCATCGGCTCTCCTCGATTCGAAACGAGGTCGTAAAATTTGAATTCCCTTATCTCCTTTGTCGTTTTTCAAGACTTTTTGGCACTGTCGCGAAGTATAATGACCGAACGAGCATACAGGGATGACGCACCCGCGAGAAATATCGCCGATAAACTCTCGAACGATGCGTGCGACGTTTTTTACGAGGTCGCATCGACGCGAACGAAACTCGTTGCCGTTCGAAGTTATTCGCTCGCCGATAACGTTCGACTCGTTCGTTAGAAAGTGGTAAATCGTTTTCCTCTTATCGTGCGGCAAACTCGAAAGCGATAGAAATCGAATGAAGCCGACCTCGGACTTGGGAACGGAAGTTCGATCGGTCGAAGCGCCGTTCCTCTCGGTCTCCAGTTCCCAGATTCTGTTCCGAATTTCTGTGAACACGCTCGCCGCGGGTTTCTCGACCGTGACTCGAGATAAGTTCGGTGCCGTGCGTTAATATCAGCGCGTGTTACTCGACTTACGCGGTGCGTCTCGTAACGGGCCACATGCCAGGTTGATACAAAGTTTCCGCAGCGAAATAATAAGAGAGCCGGTTGTTTCGGGGAGATATCATCTCCTCTCGTCGGACCGGGCGGAAAGTTTCAAGCCCATTCTGGCGGAAGTGGTTAGACACCGAAACCGCTTCCGGGCAGAGGAGACAATCGGCTTTCAGGACGGTTCCCCTGTATTTTAAAAGCAGTCTACCGATGAAAATCGAATCGGGAAGCTAAGCGGAAAGGAAGTTGCGCGCTCGTCCCACTGATATTCATTTCTTTCCATCGAACACGTGCACGTTTATCTTCGATCAGATTAGAGAAATCCCGTTGCTTTTTAAAACCCGAACTCGCGTGTAAAACAGATCGTAAAGATCGTCTTTTTTTATTTTCTTGAGGAACGAGGAAGGAGGATTGGTGTCGAGGCGGGGTGACGCGTTTAACCTTGACACGTCACCCCTTAAAATCTGCAGTGGACTTTTAAGACCCACTCGGCCGCAAGGTTCTCTTTAAAATTTGAATTCGAGCGAATACTCTTTACGATCCCGAGGCGCCGTCGTCTACTCCCGCGTTCTGTACTCGTCCTTTTTCAATATTCACGCGAGCAAATACGCGGGATGCTTTCAAGGTATTAAAGAGATGCTACAATCTCATCGAGCTTCCATGAGCCACGCTCTCCACGCTCTGTCGCATTAATTTAACACGCCGCGAATATTTCTCCCCTCGCCTTCTCCGACTGTTTATCATAACCATTAAAATGGTTTTATGGGAAATAAATTACGAGTTAAAAGCTTGCTGGCTTTCATTTCCGACGTCCCACGACGCTGATTCGTATTCCTTTCGTCCTAAGTAATCTTCGGTGAAAAATGAAATAACGATACCTCGTATCAAACTGTCTGAGGATCTCCGCACTGCGCCTCGGCCTCGAAAACATATTTCATTCCCAATAGCACCGACAAACGTTGTTCTAATTTCAGCTCAAAATACGGCATACGAAGTCGAGACGTTTAAATGTTAATGAAACGTGAGTTAAATTCCTGCAGTACTATACACATAAAGTTGTTCTAAAATCCCAGATGGGATTCATTTAAGATTCTTGTATCCATAATTAAAACTCGCAACAGTATATGACTAAATAATTTTCTGGAGAAAATGCTCAAGGGTCACTTCAACGATCTACAATTTATTTCTTACACTTCGTTAGCATCAAACTTTTCTCGCTCGCTTCCTTATTAACGAGATATTTCGTAAACGCGTAGCCGATACCTACTTATTAATTTCCGCGGAGCTTTTGATATCGCACGGAGCCGGAGCGGTCGAGTGCATCGCCATTAAGCGCCAACATCCTAGGAGAAAGATTATAGGCGAGTGTTTTATGAATAGCTCGATAAATCTTGCTTCTTGATACCGTTGCCGTTTATGCGCTGCTTTTAAATACTCGCTTAACGCTCGCGGCGATTTATTACGAGATTATTATGCAGCGCGAACTGCTTTAGTTCGCGTTATTAGAAAAAAAAAAAAGAAAAGTTAACGACCGTGGGACTTTTAGCAATCGTTGCTGTTCTTACAAATATGTTTACCGTTCCCGTTTTTGCGCTTCGCGGTTGATTTATGCACGGAGATAGAAAAACCGCGGCGAGAAAAGCTAGAGAGACCTCGAGATAATGGCATATTTGTCGGTTTCGAGCGGATTGCAGGATTAATTGAGACGTCAGGGAACGGTGATCGATATGGTTCATTAGCACGATTTACAGGGGTATACGAGCAACAATGAGATTGACCTTTTATGTCGCTTCCAGCGCTCACGAATCCTCCGGGAAAGGGTATTGAATGTTCCGTGGCGTTCGGTAAAAAACTTGGTGGGCGCGAACGTGGGAATGCCTGTCTATTGTTAGTTCAGATAGAATCGTAAAAAATTGAAATGGTCCAGGCGTCTTGACGTCAGAATCGCTGACCACTTTCGTAATTGCATTTCTCTCTTCGCGGAGAGATACTAAATAATTCGTAGCAGCTAATATTACTCATTTCTTACTAAATACTGGGAAACATTGATCCAAGTATCTAGATTGGTCCAGTCGCTTTGATGGACAGCATCAAGCGCGAGTATTTTGAAACCACGAAAATATAATTTTTTTTCGATTACGTTGATTCTATTCGTTTTTGTATGAAGCGGTTCGAGCTAGGGGAATAATCGATCTAAACTCGCGGGTGATGCGGTAATTGAATATTTAGCTATTACGTCAACGCGTTCCTCGCCGCGAACAGGTTGACAAGCTCCCGTCGAGACCATTATACTTCGTCTCATTATACGTTCTGCTCGTATTGTGCACCTTGGTCGCAATTTGGTGCACTCCCTCGAGAGAGTGCTTTTGGAGGTCAGTCTATTCTTACCTGTCTTCATTCGCTTTCCCGGCTACCGAAATACGATCCCCGGCGCATCGCGAGAATATCATAATTCGCATAGTCAGGTACCACTGGGAACGTACAGATTTTCCGACGCTGAATGACCGAGATTATAATAGCATCGCGTTGACGCGTTTTATCGGCCAATCTCGTGGAATATACGATAAAAGAGAATCATTTTCCTAAGTAAGTTTCGTCTACGCGGCCGATGTACGATAACATTGGTACATAATAGAATTTACATTTTTCTCAAAATCTGGTTTAACTCTTGCACATCCGGTGAAACGTTAGCAGCGTCGATGAATAAAAAATTAGACACAGCGTATTCAGCTGTTTTATTTATCATTCAGATCTTCTCCGTTCTTACATAAATCGAGTAATTAGATAATAATGGGTGCGAGCTACGTCATACTGTAGGATAAAACAGTGGTCGATACTCCCTGAAACAAACGGTGAAAGTAATTTTCCCAGTAACGTCATGGGAACTTGTGCGTTCGTAATTAAAAAGTACACGCCGTGTAGACATCGTGTACGACTGTTCTCCGTGGAGTTCTACACGTGTTCTTTATTCATCGCGAGTACGAGGAGAGCTTTTTAATTGTGGGAAACGGGAAGACGCGTATGTATACCCCTTTACGACACGATTTAAATGAATAACTACATCGAACCGGTTCGCCTCGTTCTAATCTCCGACTTATTCTCCGCCTATTTTAATTACCCCGCGATAGCGTTCTCACATCCTCGTTAATAGACGTTCACACACGTGTCGCAGTAAATTACACAAAGTACGTTTTCTCTCTGGCTCGGAAGAAAAGCTACTTTATTATCTCCCAGGAGAGCTTTCCCGTCGCTCTTAAAATAAATCACCCCGCTGACATTGACATCCAATTCGATAGTTCTCCCGTTTCTATCGGTTCGTTTTCTCTGCGACTGTGACACGTTTCGCGTTCTCGCCGTAATAAGGAAAGTCATAGGTTCTCGTCGGAGCCTCGGATATTTCCTTGTTACCGTGACACGGTCGAGCTCCTGACCGAATCTGAATGTCGCCGACTGGAGGTTTATCGATTGGGGAAGCTCGCCGTGCCCCACCCTGTCGTTTCCTCGCGAAATATAGTTCACCAGCCCGCCCTCGGCATTACTGACCTACTACCACGCGAGCAGCGTTCGCAAGGTGAGGGCTGCCTTCAAAGAGTACGCCCGAACTCCGGGCTCCGTAGAGCCCGTGTGTCTAGCAAAGGCACGTTTTACACGGCTCTGGAGCTTTGTGTTGGCGATTTCCAGCGGCGGGGCCGCGCGAATCGACGCTTTCNGGGCTGCCTTCAAAGAGTACGCCCGAACTCCGGGCTCCGTAGAGCCCGTGCGTCTAGCAAAGGCACGTTTTACACGGCTCTGGAGCTTTGTGTTGGCGATTTCCAGCGGCGGGGCCGCGCGAATCGACGCTTTGCGAGGAATTTTCGAGCCAGCACTGATCCAGGAAACCGGTTCGAAACGTTTCGCGATGAGAACACGCTTTCATGATTAATTTCGAGGGCGAAGCGAGCGGAGCAATATTCGAACCCGTTGCTCGACGAATCAGGTTTTTTAGATGTGAATGTAGGTCAGGAAAACGAATCGAAATCGAAGAGAAGTGTATAGCTAAATGCAAAGTGAAGAACGTGGAGAGAGGTTTTATAGCCTCGACGAAATCTTGAGTGTTTCAAAAATTGTCAGGAGAATCGGGTCGTACGTTGAATAATATTTTAGCGAGTAAAAGGTCAGTGAACAACAAAAGGTACAAATAAATTAACGAGAATTAATTTTCCCAGTAAACAAGTTAATTTAAGTTTTTAATTGTGAAAAGTCATTTCTTTGGTCCACGTTTTCCGCAGAATTAAATTGTTCGCGTTTTATTCTGCTGCAAAGGTTTTCCGTTGGTCGCGCGTTACGAGTTCTGCTTTGATATCACAAAAATAATTAACCGGTAACGATAACGCGAGAAACGGCGAGCTTCCGACTGACGAGCATATTTTCCGGAATGTTTCCCTCAGTGTTTTTCGCGACGTATATGAAGCGGCCACGTCATCGCGTCGTATGCATTAAGTTCTCGAGAGAGATCAACCGCTTTCAGCGCGAACCTTTGAAAAGAGGCGCTTCGAATCTGCTTTATGCGTGAAATGATAAAAAAGTCCTTTCTTGTTGCTTACCCTTCTTGACCCAAGCCTTTGTAGCCGCGACGGGCCTCTCGAGCACAATTAAAATTCCTTTAAATCCGCGCTACGACTGAACGTGCATATTCATTTTATCAGCTAAATTGGATTTTTTGCGCCAAGTCGAATGACGGTTTATTAAATAGGCAAATCTAATTTTAACCTTAAACATTTTTAAATTCTCCGATTATACGCGAACGAGTCAAAGGATGCGCGCTGCTCGTCCTAGCTCGCGTCGCTCGAGCGGAAGGAAAATAAGACCGTGAATTAATCTCGCGGAGCTGAATTAGAAACTCGCAGCGAGACTTGACAAACACGATCCTGCCTCGAGTTTCTTTCTTCGCTACGCTAGATTAAACCGTGCATTATGCACGAGTCGGTAGCTGGCACAATTCGGGCAAAAAGGAACGCGGTCTTCTTCGCCGTGTACGAATCCAGTTTAATAGCCTGAGAGGGAGCGGTGGTTCTCGATTTACAGTTTTCAGCGTTGTTTATGTCCGGGAACAATAAATCCTCTGCGGTGAAATGGACAGTCGTGCCGATATGTTCATTTTAATGGAACTAAACCAAAAATAAATAAGGTACTCTCTGGCCACGAATGGTACATCTATCCTATATTATGTCTCTTAAGATATCGAATATATTAACGTCGAAAACTAATGTTTGGTCGAAGCATGCGAGGACGAGGGGGTCTTGGGCCCTACTAGGACTTTCCGAACTGTTGCATCATTTAAGTTGTCGAATAACTTAGGTCTAACAGCTGTGTTCCCAAAAGTGTCGTTCGTCACCGTTATCTCTCGACGTTCGAATTGATAGAAGTTTGCAGTTGAATTATTCGCGCGTCAATTAAGGGTTAAGATCGTTTTCGTGTCAATAAATAGTTAATGGTCAGCTGAAGGGTAACGGCGCGTGCAACTTCTTCTAAATTTCGAGTTCAAGTTTCGTGTAACTTGAGAGGATTCCCGTGTCGCCGATTAATCAAGGCTGAATTTTTGAAGAACAGGTGTAACGTATAAAGATAACTGGTTTTACACCACATGTTTCGTTAATCGTACGTAAGCCCCCTTTTTCAACCGTAACAGGATCCGCGATTCTCGAGGATCGCAACCGCTTTAATTGCTTCCACGTGTGAAGTTCCGCGGCGATCTTATCGTCCTCCCCCCCTCTTTAATCGAGCCGAACTTTTCTTCTTCTCGTGTAAATATAAATTCTGGGACGGAGAAACATAAATTCGATGCCCCGGCCGAGGGTACCAACTGAAATAAAAGGATTTAATCGCTTCAAGGAAATCCCCGATCCTCCCAGAAATTTTAATCTTGCAAATTCAAGTGGTCGCTTCCCCCGAGCTCTTAAGCACCCGATATCCCCCTGTATTTTACAATTCAAGTTTCTAGCGGCAGGTGTTTCAACTCTGACCCCAATTTGGTCGAGGTGGTCCGCCCGATCGCCGGCAGTAAAATTTTGAAATCGTTCCGCGAGTCCCGCTGCCACTTTGAATTCTCCAAATTTTTTAATCGACTTTATGCGTTTGCTCTAATCTCGATCCGGTGGGTATCAGAGCCCCCGGCGTTCTTCGTTTCCGTATATGTGTGCACGTATATGGATAGTTTTAATCGACACCTGTTCACCTTCGAGCGTATCTCGGCCGACAGCAATTTTTAGCGCTCTCGAACAGCGATAAGTGAAGAACGATTCCCGCAAGGTGCCGGCCGCCAAAGAGCCGACTTATCTGTTCACGTTTCGCTTTGGATCCTGAAAGTAAATGAGGAGCCTCTCCACGGGGAACGAAACGAGAATGGTCGATTCACCCTAAATTCCGCCGGAAGCACGGTATCAGCTGCATAAGCATATCGAGGATCCTCTGACTTTACGATCGTCCTACAAAGTGGTTCATGTTTTGTTAAAAAAATGAATATTATCTATCGTATCTGTTATTACGGAAGAATAAAAATAGAGCCAGAAGTGATCGATTTAAAATATTTCTTATTAAGCGTACAGGTAACCGTATAGGAAAATCACAATTACTTAAAACGTAGTCTAACGTTTTATCAGAAATAAAATAATAACTGTGGTTAATTCCTGAGTGATGGTATAAATTATAGAGTCATCGAAGGAATATTGATTAGCATTGCATGTCTGCTTTTAAACGGCATGTCGGGTTAGATAATTCGCATTCAACGTGGAACAAAGTCACGCGTTATTATTCAAAGGGGGAAATTGCGTCCGCCTCGTGGGTCTGTTACCTGAATGGAGAAAGATCGAATGGCGATATTAATACAGAGTGGCCGATTAAGTTATCGATTTTACCCCTGATTAGCTGCGTGGGGACTATGAAAGTTGTGTTTAAAACGAGCTGCAATTACGTAACGATACCGCAGGGACGTCGATGTCGAAGACGTCGAATCGTTTAACGTCAACATTGGAACTCTATTTTTGTCGTCCAGCTTATTTAAAAGTCCGGTTAAAAGAGAAATGGCCCTAACGAAGTGTCTGATAGAACATGCATTGTCATTGCTTCTACTTGGATGATTTCTATCAGAACTGCTTTCACGTTCCTTTTCATTCCACGAAGACTTCTAACGTGAAATAAGTACAGTGTTGTCATAGGATTGCTCCACGAAACATAGTAAATTTCATTAGTCACGTTATACACGTGCACATATATTCGTTGTGGTACACATCGAAATATTTTCTGAATCATTTCCTTTCTAAAAATCTTTAATTGGGAATTTGAAACTCACGAGACTTATATTTAATCTATACGTAAGGGTGATTCTGATTCAGCGAACAATGTGGTGACCTGATTGGGTGACCGTTAATTGACGGCCCTTAATTAATATGCACGAGCGTCCGGCGTGTTGTAGCATTCGACCCGAGGAACGGATAGACGTAATTGAGGACGTTGCAACGAGAAGGGTGTCATTTCGTTTGTGACAATTTCTTATAATATACATACAAAAATATTTCACGGAATCGTCGGAATCGGTCGTCGAGCTCGGATCGAAAAGTCGAGGAAATTGAAGTAAGGGAAGCAATTTAAAAATCGCGTTTGCACGATTTTTCATGAAAGACTTCCGATAATTAGTCAACGTTGTTTTGGTCGAAGCCATACCGGCTAGCCGGTTGAAGTTTAATTAAATGCGCAAGCTGCGAAGCCTTTATTTGCGCGCTCGGCCATATTTTCCTTCGCGCACAGAGGCGGAGGTAATTACGTTACCCAGTGAAATACACGGGTAGGCGAACTGCACGTATATGCGTATCACGTCGGAAGGGAGATCGCGGCACGGTCGGCGTTCCGCCAAATTTTCCGCACGCTTTTGCGTCGAACGCACTTTGCGTGCGCGTATATACCTTTCAAACGCCGAGCCCTTTATGCGAGGGACAGGGATCGGCCCGGGGCCGTTTTGAAAATTTTAAACGCGTTCGAGATTCGAGCGGGGAGTCAGTTCGGATTTTATGGAGAGCCCGGGAAGAAAAGATCGCAGATATTCGATCTCTCCCCTTGTTGATGTAAAGCATTTTTTAGCAGTGTCTGGATTCAACGAAAGCTCGTTGTCGTCTCGGGAGAGTCGCGTGGCGACGTTGAGTTAGAATTTTAAATTGGTCGCCGTTTCCCCGTCGCGGGAAAGTTTAATGACGGCAGAAATAGCTGATTGACGAGTGAGAACTCGAATGTTTCTCGAGAATCGATATAATTATACGGTGACGTGGGCGTTCTACTCTCTATTACTTTCGCGCGCCAGACGTGTCTTCCAATCGTTTACCGATTTAAAATCGTCCCAAGTTCTATCTGTCCCTCGGATCTCCATTAAGTCGCGGCGCATGCAAATTATAAACCCGGGGCAGGAAATTCTCGTATCGATGAAGTTATGGTAGCACTCAGCCTATCGCGGTGAATAATGTCGCAATTAACGACAAGCCGTAACACGTTAGCGCGGCGAGTATCTGCGTTCCTGGTGTCGCAATAACGCGTCAATGTATCCCGGGAAATTTATCGGCAAACAAACGGGCACCCGTAAAAATTCCCGAAGCCATCCCGGTGTCGCGAAATATTCCTGAACCTCCTTCGGCACTCGTCATAAATCCGCTTTACGACCAGCCCGACTGGCAAGCTTTCCTTATCCGCGTTCCGGTTCAGGTGCCCGCTTCTTCGTCGATCTCCGACGGATGACCGTAACTCGACGAAATACACCGGCGATATATTTACGCGAATCCGTCAAATGATTTACACGTCCCGTCGACGATGATGGAGTTCTCGAAACAATATTCCCTGCCTTCGCACGACGCGTCAGGCAGCGCTGTTTGCTCGCGAACGAAAGCTGCTATACTTCCAGAAACGTACCATTATTCTTCGATTCTCGAGAGGGGAAGGTTATCCCCGTTGGAGGAGGATCGATCCAGGCCGTTTATTTAAATAGAAGGATTTTGTCGAAGGAGAGGGATTTACTTGGTTTAGAATCTGGATGATAGAATCATCGCTTCGGGTTCTTTAAACGGATTCTTCTTTGCTCTCGAAACTGGGAGAGTTTGATTAGATCGCGACGAAAACGCGTTAAGATATAGAAGACAGAAAAATATATTAGGTCTGTTCGTATTCTTACATCACTCTGTGCTGCTATTACGATCTCCTTCGTCGATATATTTATAGCAGCAGCGGTAATTCCGTCTTTATATAGAACAATAATTAGCGGTGTTCATGGATCTCATTAGGGATCGCGCGAGATCCGCAGTAGCGCAACGAGATCGTCGGGCAAATTAGTGGGATGCGAAAATCGAATTCGGGAAGCTTGCCAATGCCGCGTGCAGAATTTAAGAACGGTCCATGTGGCGGTCGTTCAGGTTCGTCGTATTGATTGATAAGCATTGTAACGGTTCGGGCATTACGCAATCGGGACCGAAACGCCGGCCCGGTGCACGCGTCAGTTTAACACGACAGTCACGACGTGTAACTGGTCATGTGTAACTCGCTTTGATTTCGAATAAAAACAGAACGAATGAAAGACGAGAGAGTAGACAAACAAAATTCGCGGAGAGGATTTTCGTACAGTTTATTCTGCTCCGGTGATTAGATCGTCGAAAATACGGTGTGCATGGAAATGAAACGGCGGCTCGGGCTTGATACACGCACACATACGCGACGAGAAAAGTTGATTGGAATTTTTTTGGCCAGAGTTTATTCGAGCCTCGCGCGATTGGACAGCGCGTTATAAAAAAGCTGCAGCTCGAGCGAATTTCCTAGAATAAAATATCGGGCGTCTTTTTTACGAACACTATGAACATTTTCGAGTTCAACTGATGAATGAGTCGAAACGTTTTTCGGTCGTTAGTGGATCGGCGTCCTGTGTGTTACGCGACCAGGACTTAAAAGTAAATTACTAGGATGGCTCGATCGAGCGCGGGAATCTCGCCAACCGGAGATTTAGGACCGACGCACAGGGAAATAATCGTTTCGATTCGGAACGCTTACGCAATTCGGTATTGTAATTGCGAAAAATCGTAGAAGTCTCGCAACGAGCGGGACCGATGACTCGAGCGAGAATGATCGATCCTTCGCGGAGAAGTTTCGCAACTTGGCACTTTGCTCCGACTTTGATTCGCGATATAATCAGACCGTACTTCCTACCTTTATCTAAACTAGTTTCGTTGCTAATTCGNTCGGTCGTTAGTGGATCGGCGTCCTGTGTGTTACGCGACCAGGACTTAAAAGTAAATTACTAGGATGGCTCGATCGAGCGCGGGAATCTCGCCAACCGGAGATTTAGGACCGACGCACAGGGAAATAATCGTTTCGATTCGGAACGCTTACGCAATTCGGTATTGTAATTGCGAAAAATCGTAGAAGTCTCGCAACGAGCGGGACCGATGACTCGAGCGAGAATGATCGATCCTTCGCGGAGAAGTTTCGCAACTTGGCACTTTGCTTCGACTTTGAACCTCGATATAATCAGACCGTACTTCCTACCTTTATCTAAACTAGTTTCGTTGCTAATTCCAAGTAGAATTGTAAATTCTCGGCCACTCTGCGTAAATCGCGTTTAGAGATACTCGTGTCTATTAACGTTTAACGCGACGCGAACCACTCGAATAAATCAAAGCGTTATCGGTACACTTCCGAATGTTAAACTTCGGGTAATGCACCCACTAGAAGATAGAAATAAATCTCTCGTGAGCGAACGTTCGTTCCGCGCTAACAGAAAGCAACTGCACCGCGGTCGAACGTAATAAGATTGAAGAGTAAATTGGCGGGCCGCGCTGATCGGGATCTGCAATTTCGTTGATTGCACCCTCCCGGTAAGATTGAAGAGCTCGTGTCGCCCTTCGAGGTTTGCATCCACGCGGTTCGAAACAAGAACTATAGCGGGTGCGCGTATCCTCGTATCGAGCGCGTTTATCGGTCCATCGGGCTAAGCAACGACAAACCGTGACTTACCTGATGGATGAGAGAACGTCTCTCTTCCCTCCTCTCGCTCCCCCTTCGTTCGTTCGTGGAATCGTACGGGAGTGTCAGAATTCTCTGCATAATGTATGATCGAAAAGTACCTCGGGACGAATCTTTCGGCCTCTGGGGTCAGTCGGCGCTTTCGTCTAACGTAAGACGAAGTTGTTTAGGGGGCGTTTCCCTCAATTATGATAATACGAACGCCTTTCGGCCGGCTAGTGTCGTAATTTGACGGGTGGAAGGTATCCCGCGCGAGTTCAAGGCAAGTTCCGCGCGAAACACGAGTTACCCGATAGGGTGTTTTATTTCAAGGCAGCTCGTCAGAAAGTGCACGAATCGAGTGCACCGACATTTTTCTTATCTACGTGTACACGTTGTTCGCTTGGTATAAGGTTAAAATATTGGGGCCGCGATGTACGGAGATTTTTTAAAACCGAGCGCAGCTACACTTCCGGACAAGTATTAATGGACCGAGCTGGACGGGCACTAATGACCGCCATTTAAAGATCCCGTTTTCGACTCGCCGCTGTTGAAGAATGAAGTTCGTGAAAACGACTGTAACCCGAATACCTCCGAGCGGCGTACAATATTGCTTTTTCATTACAAGGTCGAGAATGCAACCGAGTGACCGTACACCACGATCCGCACATTTCGTGCTCCTCCGCGCTCTTCCTCCTCCCGTCGCCATCTCGACGTGCTCGTCGAACATTCTGTAGCGAGAGCTCTATCAATATTGAAAATGGACGGATTCCTGAACGAAACTTTCNACAATATTGCTTTTTCATTACAAGGTCGAGAATGCAACCGAGTGACCGTAGACCACGATCCGCATTTCGTGCTCCTCCGCGCTCTTCCTCCTCCCGTCGCCTCNTTATCTACGTGTACACGTTGTTCGCTTGGTATAAGGTTAAAATATTGGGGCCGCGATGTACGGAGATTTTTTAAAACCGAGCGCAGCTACACTTCCGGACAAGTATTAATGGACCGAGCTGGACGGGCACTAATGACCGCCATTTAAAGATCCCGTTTTCGACTCGCCGCTGTTGAAGAATGAAGTTCGTGAAAACGACTGTAACCCGAATACCTCCGAGCGGCGTACAATATTGCTTTTTCATTACAAGGTCGAGAATGCAACCGAGTGACCGTACACCACGATCCGCACATTTCGTGCTCCTCCGCGCTCTTCCTCCTCCCGTCGCCATCTCGACGTGCTCGTCGAACATTCTGTAGCGAGAGCTCTATCAATATTGAAAATGGACGGATTCCTGAACGAAACTTTCCGACTCGATAACTCGGCCCGGAATATAATAGAAAATTGCACGGGCCAATATTACCCGCTCGGCTGCGAATTCCGTTTGAAACATCTTGCCTCGTCGATTAGTCTCCGCGAGATGGGAGATTCGTTTGCGGTGCGATGCGTCCGATGCGATACGACGGATGCTCCTCAAAAGAAACTTTTCCTACCTGTCCCTGGTTCTTCGAACTTTCGTAGATATCGCTCGTCTAATATAGACTCCGATTTCCAGTCGCTATCTCTCCCGTGCTGAAAAATAGCTTAATTACATTTTCACGGGAGAAGGTGTCCACGGCTCTCGGCCGCCGAGTAATGACGCGACGTTGAATACCGTCGCTACNGTCCACGGCTCTCGGCCGCCGAGTAATGACGCGACGTTGAATACCGTCGCGACGAGAACCGGGCACGGCGGAAGGGACGGAAAGATGAGAAACAAAGGCCCGGTGGGCTCTCGTTTCGCGATGGTCGTTTTACGAAAAATGAGCACCGGCGGCGTTTCCAGTGAAAAATGAATATCCGCCGTGCCGGTGGAAGCGAGCCCCTATCGCCAAGGAATCGGAAGCGATGGATCAACGACAAACCCCCGACTCTCCCCCCGTTCACCGGTGGTCGGTCCTCTTACCGGCTCGGTCTCGGGACAGCTTGCCAATTTATAGTCGATTGATTAAGGCTTCGATAAACTGGTAATCCGGAGGCAGAGGCAGCTTCTTCTTCTTCTTGCCGCTGGATCCTCTCGCAGTCGCGGGGCATCGGGTTTTTTGCCAATCGCTGCCATTCATCGTTTCGTTTACCGGACCACGGTTCCTGCGCGCTCCAATCGGCCACTGATTCAGCTCTAGATACATACGATTCATTGATCCGGCGTTATTCTCATTCGAGAAGCCATGAAAAACCCGCGCATACCAATGATCGTTCTCGATTTATGATCATTGCGTAGTCATTGCGCGATCGTATCGAGGCGGACGTTGATAAGTTCTTGCTCCGATCGAATTCTCGTGTACGGCCGCCCCGACCCGGGGACACTCCGTGAAATAATAACGTTTGATTGCGTCGAATCGTAGGCGCCTTATCGAGATCGCGAGAGTGTTACTCCATTATGAGCCGGTCAACTTTTGCGTAAGCTCCGTATGGAATTCCACGATTCCCGTTCTTTCCCATCGACGGGGCAAAAAAAAANCCGACCCGGGGACACTCCGTGAAATAATAACGTTTGATTGCGTCGAATCGTAGGCGCCTTATCGAGATCGCGAGAGTATTACTCCATTATGAGCCGGTCAACTTTTGCGTAAGCTCCGTATGGAATTCCACGATTCCCGTTCTTTCCCATCGACGGGGCAAAAAAAAAATGAAACGATGTATCGACCGATGTGCAATCTTGATAATAAACGCGCTCCGATGATTTCTAATGAGATTAAAAATAAACCAATCGAGAAACCGGAATCGGAGATTGCATACGATTGCAGCGAGGTGTATTAATAGATGCAAATTGCGAACACAGGTGATCGCGTCTGATATTCAAGTTTCTCTCCCTCGATGTACGTAGATTTCCATCTCTTCATCTACGAACATGTCGCATTTTTCTGCGACTGTACTTTAGTCCAAAAGTTGTTTATTAATCAAGAGTTGTTATCGCGATCGTTTCAATGCCACGCCGCAACGTCGGTCGACTGTTATTCCATTCGATTGACCCGTGAACTCGATTCGAACAATGCGGTAATAAACGTCAAGGTCTTTCCCGATTTGTACGTCTTCATGACGCGCGCGTACACCACGTCCCTTCGCAATCCTCGTTACGTTAACAACTCCCCTGGATTAATACTCGTCGCACGTGCCGCGTTGATGGTATAGCCGGCATCTGGACAATAGTGTCCCGCGGTTTTCTGGTCGTGCCGTGGCGGCAGATGTTGAATCCAACTACCGAGCCAGAGAGTCAAAGGTGACGCTGAAAGGGTCGGCACAAGGGAATGATGCGATGCAATGCGCGTGCAAGTTGGTACAAAGGTAAAAGGATAACGAAACGGACGCTTTGTCGTTAAGAGCCAAAAGGACGTACGACGCGTGCGAGAGCAAAGGAGACGCGAGACGAACAACGCGTTTGTCGAAGCGTCGCGATGCTAGGCGTCGACGTCAGCGGACGAATTAGTCCTCTGTCAGGTACAGGCGCATTCCAGAACAAATGAACAACGCCGAGAGGCAAACGTATTTGCGAAACGGAAACGAGAGCGAAGCTACTACTAAGGTGAATATTAAGGGACAAGTTTAAATGCGAACATTTGCATTATGGATGGAAAACGGAATGGCAAAGCACGAAGCTACGGCTTCGTCGTATCAGGTATTCCACGGTGTGGCACAAGCTGGGTGGTGAAGGGAAAGAAAAGGGTGCGCGAAGAGGAAGAAACGAGCCGAGACGAGGTTCGAACGCACTGCGCAGACTGGTCGGCGTCCTCGTCTTCTTCGCGAGCTGCATTTCAATCGAAGCTTATATTAACCATCCCAGTTGCATTCTTTGACCTTCGCCAGTGCGGTGGCTGGGAGGTGCATGCGCAGTGCCGTAGCCACGTAACATTTCCACGAGGGCGTTACTTTCCTCGAATTAAAGGGACACTGTTCGGCGACAAGTGAAATCATTCAACGACAATATCTCTAGTTTTTCAAATAAATAAACCACCTTTTGTCTGATGGCTTACTAAAATTCTGTAGAGCGGTTGTAATTGCCGTCTTTCAAATGACAATAAGGACGTCGAAAATATACGTAGATCTAATGAAATCAAGGTTTATAGATTATCAAATTCCAATAGAACGCAGACGAAATTGTACGAAGCACAGGACTATGATTCATAAAACTTTCACTTTTATTGTGCGTGACTAATTAAGAACGCATTATCGTAGACGAGTCTCCCCTTTAAAAAACCGCCATGTCCGTCTGAAAGGGGTGCGCGGTCCCTTTTGTCAGGGCTTCCTCCGTCTCCAAACATTTTCGCGAGGCAAAGGGTACTCCCATGCGTTGGTCGGGCACGTCTGCCTGCGCTCGCCGGGCGCAGGTATACGCCAATGGGTGCGCGTCTCGAGGTACGAGAGGAAGTCGAATAAACGTGAATCGAAGTGGCTCCCATTGAAAGGAGCCCCGGCAGAAGTCCGTAAAAGAAACGGCTCGCGCGTTCTTTTACGTCATAGCAAAGTCAACGCACCGGTTTTTCGCCTCGCATATACCGGCCGCTCGGAGACGAGCTCTGAATTTTCGATCGACTCGCCTCTCGGCCCTGATGTCGTCCGACCGGATGCGAAAGTCATTGGAATTGATTGTAGCCGCCGCGGTCACGTGCGCGCAGCTTCCTCCTCGCAGTGAAACTGGTTCGAAATTATTCGGGCCGCTCCTGTTTGCGCCCGCGTCGCCGCCTTAATTATCGCGAATTGAATAAGGATCATCGCGCCGACCCTCGCATCGTTCGCCTTTAAGCATCTTCAGCTGACCTTGCTTCGATTGCGGGCTTAAGGTTGTACTCCCCATATCTGGAAGTAATGTCAGCCCAATAAAATTTTGCCAGTGAGTCAACAATGCCATTGTAAATGTATGTGCAAAATTTAACTATGATTTACGAGTTAGTTTTAAAGATATAGTAATTTAAAGTTAATATGTGTTCTTATGGAGATTCGAGAAATATGGCTAATTTTGTTGGAATTATTGAAAAAACAATGTTTAAAAAATAATGGCATGTACTTGTGAATACGTCAAATTATACCTAATTAATCAATTACAATTAAAAATAATTTAATCCCAAAAGAATTAAATTTTTCCGTAATTCCGTCGTAACTTTAAAACTAGCTCGCAAATTATATTTAAATTTTGCATATACATTTATAATGGGATTATTGACCCATTGACAAAAATACACGAAGTTGAGA
>SMSR01014463.1:20223-51209 GCA_019453355.1 Ceratina japonica | reverse complement strand
AAAAGAATCTCAGTATACAATATTCGAGTATTTGTAATAAATAGCATTAAATTAAATTATTACGTCACGTATTTAAAAAATTTTTTAAGGCGAAAATGATCGGTGAGCTACGCTTACATCACACAGTCGGACTGCGGTATCGATTTGTATGGACACGTTTCATTTCACGGTGTATTAAACGAATCAAATTCGATCAATATTTCTCTGTTCCGCAAGAAATTTATCAGCGCGAGTGGTTTCTGATCGCGGACAGACGTCCACGACTGCGATGATCGAAGCCTAGAAGACTGTCAATTGATAATCGTCGAGATAAAGCCGTGGCGCAGCGCCGGGGAATGTCGGGGAGCATATATCTTCGGTTGTATTAATGAATAATCAATGACCGTCTGGAAAGTTCGTACGGGTCCCTTTCTCCGTGGGCTCCTCCGATCGCGACGTCGCGAAAGATTAATTGGGTCAGCCCAGCCGATTGTAACCGGATAATTAACGGATGTTACGTAAACTCTCAAAGAAAATGTCAATGAACGAATGAGTTATGGCGCGCTTAGCGCCGCCGCCCGTGTATGGGTGTATCGAACGCTTTGTCGTAACTACCATTAACAGCCACGTTTCGAGAATCTATCCATCCTGCGGCCGACGTACTGTTATTAATTGAAATCCACCGCGATCGGCTGCAACGATTACGTCCTCCTGTCGCGCGTTCCGTTTTTGCGAAATTAAAGTAATGTGAGTCGGCCTCGTTATCCGAGGGAAAATCGCGCTATCTTTTGTTTACGTTCGAATAAACGGGCCGGAGAAAATCGGCCGATAAATCTGCTAGCGCGACTCGTTCTCACCAGAAATACGTACATATTTTCTGTTCGATATTTATTAGGTGCCGGAGTAACGGTCCGGCGTTATGCTTTTAACGCGCTTATCTGCCGGGGTACAAGAAGTGTTCTTAACACTTGGGAAACGATACGCGTGGTCGTGATAAACATTCGCGAGAGCCTGTAACTTATTAAACACCCGAGGCGATAATTGATCGATAATTGATTGTAAGTCGCGCGTTCCGCCACGGTTGTTTTCTGATTAGCAAACTACCAAACGGAATCTATCGACGATTTATTTAGCTAATCGATATGCACGGCAAAGAGGAAAGGTAGATCGGTATAAGTGTCTTTGGAGAACGACAATTTATGCACCTGCATATCTATTAAAACTTGATTCAGCCAAATAAATGAAGTGGTTCCTTATCGAATAATGTCATTAAGGACTCACTACCAATTACTTAGAATTACTACGTAAAAAATTGTATAAAAAACATCGAATGCAAACAAAAGAGGAAGTGTGCATAATTAGATGAAGTAGAGCAGCGTCGCATTGTCTCGGCGAGAGCCGTAGAATAGAAGCTATAGAAAAAATCAATTTCGCAGGTAAAAGAAATGAGTGTCGGGCGAGTAGGATTAGGGACAGCGGTCCGGGTGTTCGTCAAGTTCTCTCTGGAAGCTCCTCGAGAGTCTTTCACGCGTTCTTCTTTCGAACTCGTTACAATGAGGCCTTCGGCGGCTGAAAAGGGGTTCGTTTCATCGGGGCCTTTTGTTTTGCGACGGTTCTCGTCGCCCACGTGGCGTCCGGCGAGCGCGCGGTCGCGGTATGTACCCGCGCGTCTGCACGTGCAGGCAACCGGAGCCGGAACATGTGTGCATCCGTGACGCTGGAAACGTGCGCGCACGGCTCCCGAGTTTTATGTAAATGCGTGTCTACGTGCCAGCCTCTGTCGCGGGTTTCGTTGCACGGGTGTTTAATGCGCGCGGCACCGAGACGCACCGCGATATTCCTCGCCCGGAGTACCGTATCCAACGAGTACCGTGATTCACCGGAGAAGAACGACTTCGGCACGTGCGAGAATTCAGACGTTTAAGCGTTCGCAACGCTGGATTCCCCGGCTCCGTGCCGTGGAATTTAATAAGTTAGTCGTAATGAATCTTAATCACTGCCACCTTTCTTTCTAATCCATCACACATTAACCCCTTCCCGTACTTCAACGAGTCTGACTCGTGATCATAATTTTATACTAAGTATAAATATCATAACTCGTACTCGTGATCATAATTTTGTAGCGAACGTGAGTATCACGAATTAGACTCTTGGTTATAATCTCATGTCCACCGAGAATGTGCAAAGTTTGTTATGATTATAAAAAACAGAGGAAAACGATTTGAGAATGGACAAGGCCCGAAGTTTTCCGAGTTAAATGGCACGGGAAGGGGTTAAGGGAGTATCCTCGGTAGTAGAATTATAAATGAGAATCGTTTGATATTTTGGTGATAGGTAAATTGAAGTGCACTGAATCTCTGATTCAAATTTTCTAACCCTTCAGAACAATTTTGTTATATACTGTAAAAAAGTGCATCTCCACTTCTTGCAGTATATAAAGAAATGTTCCTAAAGGGTTATGAAATGAAAGGGCACTTCAATTTAGCTGTTACCAAAATATCAAACGATTCTCATTTGTAATTCTACTACCGAGGGTACTCCCTTAAAGAAACGAGCTCGTGTAGAATTGTTTTGCAGCGAAAGACACTATGTCTCAGTTGACCGAAGTAAAAGTTGCTGCAATCAATCATTTTAGTAACTTTGTAATATCGAACATTGAATTTTAGATCGGAGTCGGATTGGCGAGTAATAAGCCGGGGTCGATCTCGATATTAAAACGCGATCTGGCGGCTATACAGCTGCTCGGCGTCCATCGCTCGCGCAACTATCTCGCGGATACTGCGGCGTTTCTAATAACTGTAATTAACATTATTGGTATGTAAACGAAGCGATTCGATCGGGTATGTCTAAGTTCGGGCGGAACGAACGATCATTAAAATGCTTATCGTTCCCATTCATCTCGCGCGCTTACCATTGATGTATACCCACAAATTATAGGTTTGCCGAGACATTATGTCTTTCAATAGAGACATCAGTAAACAGCTGTTAAGACAGCTGTGTCACGTGGAAAGTTGTCGTCGGTGTTTGATGAGATTTAATTATTCATTGCCAGCTTTCGTATTTCTCATTATACCGTGTACAATTTTTTTCTGTCGTTCTTTTTACTGCGAGGACAAGATCGTCGGGCGAATTTATACCCGTCCCTTGTATAAAAATTACCTGTGGAAAGTGCAGAAAAAAGGTGGACCGCCGCGTCCGTGAACAGGACCACCAAAGCGTTTCGAATCGCGTGGCGCGCATTTTATCGCATCTGTACGCGTGTGTGGCATCACCGTTTCGCTCTAGATAACTATCGTGTTCCCATCAAGATCTTCGTCGAGCGCATATGTTCATGCAAATGGGTCTGCTCGGACACTTAAAGCGGCAGCAGGTGCGTTCGCTCGTGAAACCCGCGGCGGCCGATCGTTCGCGTTCACCTCGGACGCGTGCACCGGCTCCAAAGAACCCAAGCGGCGCACACGGGGCCGCGTGTGCCCGTTCGCCCTGTTCTTGTTTCGAACGCGGCACGGTCGCGTCGCGATCCCGGATTGACAGCGTGAAACGCGTCCCTCCGGGCGCGCGTGACGCGCCAAGTGCAACGGACAGGGAAATTTGTACGCGAAAATAGTCCGTATTCGGTGTATCTTGTTGAGACCATCAGTTGAAGGACGTACGTTTAACCGAGCGACGTCAGTACGTCCGTCCCGTTTTACGTCAATCCTCAAATTGAACGATACCCGCGTAAAAATTGTAACAATGGCCAATATTTTGGCAAAATATAAGCCAATCGCATGGCCAATATATAATGCATGTATTGGACATATTTCGCTAGAGCACATTTAGCAAAATGTTGGAAAGTAACCCAGCAACATTTTGCCAATATCTTGCCAATACTTTTACAAAATAATTGAAATACATGTCGCCAATATTTTGGCAACACATTTGATTTTTTTTTAATTATTACACTATGTTTTAACTAATTATAATTTAATAATAATTTAATAATAATAATTTAATAATAGTACTAGAAATATTTGTTATATAGTAGAATGTGTAAATAAAATAGAAAAAAGAGAATAATAGCATTATATAATTATAATAAATTTGTAAATTATATAAAAAGTTGTATTTATTATTATAATTAGTTAAAACATAGTGTAATATTTAAAAAAAAAATCAAAAGTGTTGCCAAAATATTGGCGACATGTATTTTAATTATTTTGTGAAAGTATTGGCAAAATGTTGCTGGGTTACTTTCCAACATTTTGCTAAATGTGCTCTAGCGGAATATGTCCAATATATTGCCAATATTCGGCATATATATTGGCCATGCGATTGGCTTATATTTTGCCAAAATATTGGTCATTGTTACAATTTTTACGAGGGTAGTTCTGCGCTAAATAATATACTGTAACTGGCCGGTCAAAAATTCATCCGCTGTCCCAATTTATCTTAATACGACCCGGAGGTGAATCCGAAGATGGTCCAATCTCTTTTAGCATATTGTTTGGCGACGCGTTATCTCGACGATGCGGAATCTCGTGAGGCCGAGAAAAACTTCGAAAGGCGAGTTTTCTGGTCAGCAGAACGGATGCACTCGTGTAGTAAGAAGTTGGACGATCGCGTTCCAACGCTTACGTGGAACTAGCGTCTGGATCGCATGCCAACGGAGACGTGGCAGTTCTCCAAGCTGCGCGCTACGGAACTGTCATCCTCTTTGCTTAGGAGTTGCTTAATAATTCAGAAGGCAAAGTCACCGGGGCCGGGCCCGGCCCAGCCCGGGTAAATACATCTTGCCTGGTCGGAATCGTTTAACCGTCGTGATGCATTGCAGTTAATTCAACATAATCCAACAGTAAATACAGATCATTGTCTGTCCGCTTGGCAATGATTATGATTTACCGTAAGAATTACGTGTACGCCGTGCGTAAGTCTGTGTTCAATGAAACCTTCGCCAACTTGTTTTCTGCATAAAAACATGATCATTATACGTGCTCGAGACGAAATAACATAACGGGAGATGAGGTGGATATAATTGAATATCGTGGCACGTTTTATTCCAGTAGTTCTTCATCTTTCAAAACCGACTCACGAAGTTTACTCATTTTTACCTGTCCGTATGAGAACCGCTCTTTAACGTCGATTAAACCGGGAGACGGAAAAGACGGCTAAGTAACGATCAGGGGGATATTTCGGAGAACTATGTATAAAACGTAATTAAACGTAATTGCACGTCTCGGTAACGGAGCGTACTGATAAATCGCGCGAGATTCGACGCGGTCCGTCGGATAAAAGCCTGGCCAATAAAAGTATCAAAGGTTTAATTAGTAATCCGGGTTAATTGAAGGGGTTTTAAGTAAATCGTGCGGCTCACGTGTGGTCCCAAGGACCTTCGCCGAGCTTTTGTCCTTCACCTTTCGGTACGCTTCCTCCGCGCCGATGTTGCGCGCAACGCTCAAGGTCGCTGCGTTCTCTTGTCTCCAAGGTTCTTCCTTTATAAATTTCTTACCTGTCTCCCTCGCTAACGGGATATTTTTCGATACTGCTCGCGTGGCTAGTTAGAAGCGTGTAATAAACTTGTCACGCTCCTAAGAGGGAAACTGTTGCCTCCCGTGTTCATAGTCTCGTACCATTGATTGATTTGTTAATCTTCTCAATGGTAATTGCTCAAGTGATTAACTCGTGTACTTTGTCGCATTTTTATAATCCGTGCTTTCTTGTTTTCAGGTAAGAGTTACGATTCATACTATCTGACTTTCCATCGGCAGTTATTGACCAAGTGTTACTCTAAAAACTACCAGTTGGTAAGTCTGAAAAAATTTATATCAAATAGTAGAATAAGTCTTCGATTTATACAAATTCATCCGTGGTCGTTCGCGGTAGAAAAAATTGTGAGTCACGCGCGTTGAACTGCGTTAGAGAAAAGTTAGGAGAGAGGAGGGTTCTCGCGTTGCGTTTCACCGGCGTCGGATTTTTCGTATTGGCAATTAGCGGCGAGTGCCAGCAGCAGCAGCGAGGAGGAAGAGCTGCGATGGCGAAGGGTTAAAAAGAAAAATTGCGATGCGTGGAAGAAGAAAGGTGGCGGAGGGTGGAAAGGAGAGGAGCGACGCGTTTCTCTCCTCAAGTATTTATACATCTTTGCATTCTCGGGTGCCGTGGACGGGGACTTTTCCTAGTAAACCCGGAATAGATAGCGTTCGGACGAGGGGTTTGAAAAGAGGTTGGAAACTCTCGCCGCGGCCTACGCTTTTTTCCTCCCCGTCTCCCCCGCTCGTATTGTTAATCACGATTTATTTTCATTAAGCGTACGAGCATCTGTCTTCTATTACTTCCCGGAAAGATGACGGGTCTTGTTCTTAGACGCGAGTTAGAAGGGACTCGGGGATAATGGGAACCGAGATTACGTTATAAAGAGTCTTTAGTATTTTTCTAGAGTCCGTGAATGTACCGCGTAGTTCATTTCTCCGATGAACGTACAGATTCGTTGACGCGCTGCTGCGTCTGACTTGGGAGTGTGTTTATGGTATGTTTAGGGGGAACAGATGATGAAGTGGGAAAGGGAAATTGCGGTTTCAGGCTTTGTCCATTGAGCCAAGTTTATACATTCCGTGATTAAGTGGTGTTCTGTACAATATATTTCAGAGGATTTACTAAGTTTTGATATAATTGCGTAGAAGAAGAGAGAATTATAAAAGATCGATGTTATTCTCGTTATAGAGACATCGATGAATCAAGAAACAACTTCCTTTGGTTCTGCTCTTTGACTCTTGTTTCGACGAAAGTTGGGCGATTTACTTCTTCGGGAGAGAGAGGGTTCGCTCGACTATTACTCGTAATTTGTTTTCGTTGCAAAGGGCGTCGAACGTGTGAGAGCACCTGCGCGCTCGGAGTTCTCGGAAAGAAAATGATCGAGGAGTGTCGACAACCCTTGCGCGGAACGAGAATAATGTTCGACCACGTTGTCCCTCGCCTTCTTAACGTCGATTTGTATCAGCCAAACGGTGACTTTAGAGAGCAGGATATACGTGTTTGTTTTCTCGAACCTTTACTTACGCCTCTTGTTGTTCGTAACCTTCTTTCATCTTTTACGTCTCCATTTTTAACTACCATTTTATGCTATAAAAATATCCTGCGTTTCGATAACTCATTTTAAGTCGTACAATAATTCCTGTAAATTTGAAAGCTTTCGTATTTAATCGTTTATGTGTTACATATCGGGAAGTAATATTTCGAAACGAGATTAATATCGGTATCGAAGGAGCGGAAAGAAAACGTCGCTACCGAACGCAATAGCAACGCGAATGATTTATCGCGCGTCGTAACTTTTATTTAGCTTGATTTCCGTGACAGCAATAATTCTTCTGTTCTTCAGGAAGCGGGAAAGTTTATCACGTCTCGACTCGTTACGTTTCACTCGTTATTTTTCGAGCACCTGCTACTGCTAGTGCGCGGCAGAGAAGACTCTCGAGAACGTCCAAGCTCTGTTAAGTGCAAACTTTGTGATTTATTTATACCGCAACAAGAAATTTTTCACCTACCAACACGATCCCTCCTTTTTCGTAATTTTTACCAAACTTTCAGTTCTCGCGTTGCTCTTATTCTGCGACCAACAACTTTTATATTTCACGTTATACCGTCGAATAGATATTATCTTGGACAAGCGATATATAATCTATTCATATAACAGAATGTCAAGCTAACAGGTGTTCGTATAATAAAGTGTTCACATAATTGAGATTCTACTTTGTATACGTGTATAAAACGTCTGAGTATGCGGAGAACTAAAGAAAAATGATAATTGGCTCGCATGCTGATTTCCTAGTCGTGAGCGGAGGATATGAATAATAACGGGCCCGAAAAAATGTTGTTTCATTAAAAGATCGAGATTCGAAACACCTGCCGCGCACCAAGGGTGAACAAACGCGTAAAAAGTAAAAGGCGATTAAGGCGCGCGTTAAAAGGTATCTTGCAGGAGAGTTACACGGGTATGACATTGGTCATGTGCGCGCTGAGCGTATAGTTAGTCGGCCGGTGCAATCTGTGCCCGGTTCATGCGCGCCTATGCAAATACGCGGTGCTGTACCCTTAAAGAGGAGGCTCGCCTCGTTAAATTATATTTAAAGCGGCTGAAACATCCGACCCGATCAAATTATCCCCCGGCGCGGCGTCCGCGCGCAACACGTTCCCCTATAATTGCTAATAATTACGGAATAATTTGTGCGCGTCTGGACGAGGCCTCGAGAATTTATCGTGCGTCGCGGACGCACGCTGCGTCCGTCCCGCGGCACTGGGATTTATTCGAATTTGAATGCACCTGTTCTAATGCTCCTTTTTCCGGCCAGTCTAATTTCATTCGGCTCGCCAACTTCGCCGCCAGTCGAGATTGTACGCACAGACGGACGCACGCCGACTTGGTTTTTCTTCCGAGAAAGTTTCATTACTGATTTGGCAGACGTAAATTCAAATTAAAGGAGGATGCGTTTGACGTAATACAAACTCGCCATTAGAGGCACCTGCGTGCTCGAGCGGAGTTTTCCAGTTGAAACGCGCGATTCGTTCGCGGCGTTAGCGAGTCTTCTCAGTCGGGGAACATCCGGCTTGTTAAACTGTTTAAGGGCAGAGTTGTTAAACCCTGCTCGTCCCTATCCGTTCGCTCGTCGGAGCGAAACGTCTTGCAAGAACGCGTCTTACGACCGCGGATGGGTGCAGGTGCAAGGCAATTAGCAACCCCTTGTTCTTGGCTAACGGCGAACTCTGTCGCCGGTAAACGACCGGCTCCGTAAATTATATCTCGCCGTTACACGGGCTATGCATATAGTTGCATTCAATGGAGTATGAATTAACATTGTAAAAGGGTCTGAACTCATGTAAATGAATTCAATTGAAATAGAATCGTTCGAATCGAGTCATTGGCCAAAACGCGTATCGGTTAAAACGCTCGGTTCGAAACGGGTCGATCGCACTCTATAAAACGGCGCAACCGGCCGAGATAATTTTCAATAAACACGAGCCGTGGACATTTACATAATTACTAATGGCTCTGCAAATACGGTCTCGCGCAATGTTTCTTCTTCATGCATTTTAATGAATGCAAACTGAAAACCGGGGAGCGTGGCTCTTTTTCGCCTGCACGAATTTTATGCCCCGTCCGGATCCAATAAATCCTGGATCTCAGAAACGCCGACGGGATCTCATTCTCTCCCGACCGGCAATTTCTTCGCCGCTGCACCGACGAAAACTTCGCTGCGCTGAGGAAGCACATCGCCTGTCTCTGACAGATTTCCCCGAGAGATCGAGCTCCTTTCTTGCTCGTCGTCGGATAAACGATCATCTCTTTTCGATCATTATTACCCTATTTCCTTTCGTCGTAACTCGCAATCTGATGTAAACAGATGTCAGAGAAGAACTCTGCCAAGCCGGATACATCAATCAACTTTTTATCTGAACTATAGTTAATTAAACGACTTGAATATAGCAGTTCGAAATTTTCACAAGTGTATTTCGATGAAATCCGCGATTCATTCGAAGAAACGCGAAATTACTGTTTATTTGCATGGCTAGAGGAGAGAACCTTATAACCAGAACGTTCACGCGTGTGGTAGCAGCTGTTGCTCGGTTTCGTTCAATTCGCGTCCATCGCAACGACCCGGCAATTCCATATGTTCTCGAAACCTCCGGCTTCCCTTTATGCCTCTGTACGGCCGTTGAAAATTCTCGTACGTTCGCACGCGACAACAAGCGAATCGGCAATAAGATAATGATAGGGGTAACCGTGAACCCGCTGGGAGCAGCGAAAGAAAGGACGCGTCTCGTTTCGATGACGACAGCTATACGATATTCTATATTTAATTTCTCTTTACCGCGTTACGTGGTTACAATTCGCGAAAGAGCGAACGTCAGCCCATTTGTATCGCCTGCCACGAATATTATAATCAAAATTCATACAATAGATTATACTTATCGTCGTATTGGTTATTAATCCTTTGGGTACGGATTTATTTGAGAAAATATTTGCATGTGGAACGGATATAATTTTTGGTTGCTTGGAGTTGTATGTAAAAGTAGTACATTTTACGTAAGAATTTATTTATTTCTAAAATATTGGTGATCTTCAAGTAATTAGGATTGCAAAACAACAAACACAAGTGAATGACGTGTCTCAGACGTCAAATGTACCCAAGGGGTTAATATATATTATTTGACACAGACGATTTATATTTTGTAACGACATGAAAAAGTCTTATCGATATTAACGAGAGATCGTGTAAATGTGTTTTATTAATGAAATATACTTTCTTCTAAAGGACTCGGTAAAATTTAGTGAACGCTCGAAACTAGTTCTCTGGTTAGAAGTGCCACTTGACTGTGGTCATATTAAACAGAAATGGGAACGAAAGTTTTACTCCGTTCTCAGAGACAAATAGTGCGACGTAGAAGTTTCGTTTGATCGTCGTTAAGAGTTTCCACGATGAGAGTGCACAACTTAGTGATTAATCGAATCAAAAGAAATTCCATCTAGGAGCGCCGGTACAGCAGTTCCTTTTAAATATCGCCGGGTCATTGTAGATTAATTTGACAAAAGTTATCGGTAATGCAATTTTCCACCGGCTCGAGATAACCCTTCGCTCCCGTCGAATCCTCCGCGAGACCGAGTTTATAAATGGTAATCTGATTAGCTGGCTGCGACTCGAGTTCTCTGCGCAAATCGAATAATTGAAACAGCGTTCCGCGTTTCACCGTTCAATTATCTTTCGCTTTCGTTGACCACGAAGGGCCGCGTCTACAGCGAACCGCTTTTGTTCCCCGAAAATTCAATTTCGTTTATCGAAACCGAGTAAAATAGAACATCGACGCTTGTCAAGATAACGCTTCCACCCGAATTAACTGATTACCAGTTTCACTTGTAAAAGGAACAAAATTAAATTTGCTGTTTCACAATTGAAAGGGGCCGAAATAATTTTGACGTAAATCCACTGGATTAAATCTCGCGAAGAAAGTATTTTACTTCGAAATTCCTGTCCCGTCTGTTTAACTTAATGACCGAGTAAGTACGTAAACTCGTCCACGAATTACCATTTCCGTCTTGTTTCGTAGCGGGTCGAAACGTTGCGCCGCACACATATCTGTATTCTTGCGAGTTCTGCTCGAGTGCAACTGGTAAGCAAGGCGTAAACGAAAAGGACGTGCAATCCCGCCGGTGATTAGCTGATTACAAGCCACTCGCCCTCCTGGCGTGTTTCCATTTCGTAACATCGCGCTCTCTAATTATATGCTACGCCGTCGAGACAAAGGGATCCTCGTTTTCCTTGACCAAGAAAAAGCGGAAGAACAGATCACGGCCTTACCCAGCCGGTGTCTGTTTGCTTTGTGGCAAATTATGCTTATTAAAGGAGCGAGATACGATCGGGTACCGCGTTAACATCATCGACGGTTTCAAGTACTTTCATGTAATCAACGTGTGCAACTTTCACTCTCGTATTATTTACAATCTTTTACACTTTCTTCTTCTTTCTTATTTCCTACGCATCGAGATTATACACGTAGCGTTTTGTTTAATCGTTCAACCTCGTACCTCGACNTCGTTGGACGCACAGGTGCGAGGCGACACCGCGGAATGAACGCCACGAAATGGAATAACTTCGTTGTCATAAAGTCAAGCGGCAAGCAGTTTTTACGGGCGTGCCGACGACAGGCCACGGAAAATTGTTCTATTGTAGGCGCGGCTTAATATCGACTTGCGACGACGTTGGTCCATCGGTTCCATTCACGAGTGACCTGTCGTCGTCGTCGTCATCGGTCTAGACTTGCCGGCTGGCCGAGCAGCCTTTTCGAGCCATGAAGCGCCGCAAATTCAACCTACCGGTCACCCTGAGCCGTGCATGTATGTACCTATGTATGTACGTCGTGGCCGTCGTCGTGTTTGGGCTTCGTGCTCCAAGAACGAGCCTGGAAAGCCGGACTGCTGGTCTAGACCGAATGGCTCGATAGATAAGCGGTATCGAGCTCGAAGATAACCGAAGTCTGTGTAGTTCGATCACTGGTACACCTTGTCTTCGCGTAAATACGGCATATTACGTTACCTAACGGGGTTTAGATATTGTTTTATCGTGTTAGATCAGTGGTATCGATAGATTCAGAAAATGTAGCTTATTATGCATACAGAATGTCTCACAGGTATCTGCAGAAATACCGTTACTGCTTAGCCTAACTAAAAATTATTCGACGTTTCGTACAACTGGAATTTATCAAACGCGAAAGATAGAGGAAATATTTGCATTGAATTTAATCCGTGAATAAAATATAGTACAGGAGTTGGAACGAGTGATCGATATATTTCTACTGTTCTTCGATTGGAACATAATGGGACGTGGACGTATTAACTTAGGCGTCGTTACCACGGGAATTAATTAATCGAGCCACGTCTACGCTTTCCTTCGTCCCTTTTGCGTTTCTATCCGCTTGTTTCTAGTTGCATTAGGCGCAACGCCGCGAACGAAAGCTCGGGGATTTGCATACGCGCCACTTCTTGGACAGGTTTCAAAGCGATCTGTTTACTCTTGTCAGCAATGAAAGGATTATTAAGCAGCCCATTAACAAGGCCAGATGTATTAGTCAAATTACTCGTCTTTCGTTGGTGACGCTTACCATCGATCAAAGTATTCCTCATGTTAAATAACCTACCTTTTAATTTGTCCCGCTGTCAATATCTCTTCCCGTCGCCGAAAAGAATCCGTTCCAGTTTCTAACCACGCTGCTCGCGCTTATCGTTCTGACAATATGATACTGATAAAACGGTGCAAGCTCGTAAATCATGATCTATGCCATTGGCGATTTTCAGTGTGGCCCAGTGATCATTTTTTCTTAATCACTTTAATGATGAATTTCAATTATCAGAAAATGAACATGAACCTGCGGATTTATGTTTATTTTTACACGAAAACATATTTCATTAAAAATTCTGAACACTGGTTATTTTTTTTCTTGATCTTTTTAATGATGAATTTCAATTATCAGAAAATGAATATGAATCTACGAAGTTATGTTTATTTTTACACGGAAACATATTTCATTAAGAATTCTGAACACTGGTTATTTTTTTCTTAATCTCTTTAATGATGAACTTCAATTATCAGAAAATGAATATGAATCTACGAAGTTATGTTTATTTTTACACGAAAACATATTTCATTAAAAATTCTGAACACTCTGGTTATAAATTGCTATTATCTCAGATCCTTCGCTTTTTAACTACTTTTTTTACTGGTTCGCATTTTCCCGAGGGAACTCTGGTCTCGCGTTACTTAATAAAAAATTCTCCTCTCCTTTCACCGTATTACGTGAATTTCTCCTGTGTTACACCGAAGAAATCCTTTGCTCTGTCATCGGGAATCGGCTCGGCGTCGAGCCCCGATCTCGAGCGGCCAGCCTGTAGCACGAGTCGGTCGAGAGTGAAGCACCGGTATGTCTCCCGGACCAGACATACCGGTTGATCGGGCAACCTTTTTGAAGCATGAAGCGCAACAAGTTCAACGAAGCGGACGGTGCGTATCGTGGCGGGTTCGCTCCGAATCCGGGCCCTGGAAAAGTGGACGTCACACGAAATTATCGTCGAACGGCCGCCGTTGTAACGCTGCCCCCGCCGTTTTTATTATTCGTCCAGAGTTCAAAGAGACGAACGAGCCCGCTGCTTTGAAGCAGTTCTTTCTAATGAACGTCGGCCGGCGTCAGCGTCACGGTTTGTCAAACGACTACCGTCGCCCGAACAATGATAACTGCGGTTTACGTAACTCGGTTTCGGAAAATAATCCGCTCCAGCAGCGCGAAATGTAATAACCGGTATGCAAAGGGGAAAAAATGATATTATTCTTGGTTGCACGTGGCTACTGGTGCACGGTTGCTTGGATCTCGTACCGAAACGATGCGAAACTTGTCGGGGACGTGCCCCGGTGGGTTCTGGTCGAATGTAAAATGAAAGCGATTACACAGTGCGCCAGGTATTCCGTCGAATGCATCGGTGAAAAGCAGCTGTCGTGGAATTCCTTGCATTTACATTCTGCTACTTCTCGGTATTTTTAGCTCGGCAATGTTGCATTTCCTAAACGGGAGACTTCCATCTGTTGGAACACATTTACAGTCCACATTCATTCTGTTATGTTAATAGTATCTAATTTTCATTGACGAAGCTAGCAGGGACTCTTATCAGTTAAAGTTTTATTATGCATCTTAGTTTGAAACTCGGGACACAAGTAAAACTTTTCGAGCAATGAATACGTTATATGTCTCATCCGAGTACCTTATTTACTCGATCTTCTCAAAGTTGAAGCATGAATAATTAGAGAGTAACGATGAAACTTTAACTCGCAAAGTTGCGGTTGTTTGATAATAACTAACTTTAATAAAGAATTCGTAAAGAATGGAAAGAGTAAAAGGCTCGATGTTTGAGGAACGTATCGGGATATCAGTTTGTGGGTTTCTCGAGTCTATTGTTCTGGAGATGCTATTTGTATGCGAATTCAGCGTGCGACGTAACAAATGAGATGAGGGAGTTTAAGCAAGAGATATTCGTGGCACGAACCAGTTTAATACGCGTTAGAGCGGACCTCCTGCCAGTTGACACGAGGCAATTTTAAACGTCACTCAAAATATCGTAGCCAGTTCGGGTTATACGAACGGTGTAACGAGTGTAATAATCGGTTCATCACGATCTCTGTTCTAGAAACAGAGGTGATCGTCGTCCCTACGAAACGTATCGGTAGAACCTGATTCCATTTGCATCGCATTATTCCAAATGTGACTTTTATTAAAACAATCGTGTTTAAGGAGGTTCATCTGGTACATAGCAAGTGAAATGCTAATTATAGAAAAGGGGAGCTCGCTTGACTAGCGTACATGTTAATAACGGAGGTTATCTACTGCTGAAAAATGCAGATTTCGTTTGTTGTGTTTATATATTTCTCGATTCATAGTTTCACCCAATCTACCTAAATTTGCAATTAAAATATTCGTTAAATGTTTCTCTTTAATATGACATAAGTTTCATTCAAAACTGTCTGTCAATACCTAATAAATTAGCGATAGAAGTCTGGGAAATCACTCTTTTCCATATGACTACATGTAAAATTGTAAAAAACATTCATATTAAAATCTCATCATTAAGGTATCCAAATGACTTAAAAATTATTTTGAGCTATCCTGATATACTGTTATAGACTATCAAATTTTTTTTTGGAGATCTATCTGTTAATTCCTTAACCGGATGAACCTCCTTAACGAAATTCACAAATCCTAGACAAGCGTACCTTCGGCGAAAATAAAAATGACTTAAGAACGAGAGGAACGAGGTGATCGTCGTCCGTACAAAACGTATCGGTAGAACCTGATTGCATTTGCATCGCATTATTCCAAATGGGACTTTTATTAAAATAATCCTATTTAACGAAATTCCCAAATCCTAGACCTAATCCTATACCTTCGGCGAAGATAAAAATGATATAAGAACGAGGGGACATCGAAGAAACGTCCGTGTCATCGCGTCTCGAGTTTGCTCGAAGCAGACGTCACCCGTGAATAAAAGAGGAAAAGAAGAAGGCGCGTTACGAAACTGTTATCTCGTTCGCCGATGTGGCGAACAATACTCTGGCAACGCGTTCGAGAGCCAGCTGTATAATAATGGATGTCGCAACGGCTGAGCCGTCAGCTCGGGGCCAAAAACGAAGTCGGCGAGCAGACGAGGAGGAGACGCGCCGACTGAGCCGGTCGCGGCCGTCTTTCCTCGAGCGCGAAACGCGAGCGGACTCGACGAGGCGGAGGCGCGCGGATCCGCCTAGACGAGCAGAACGAACTCGTCTAGGAGCTGGAAAAGCGATCTCACGGCTGTGCCCGTGCGACGTGAAACAGAACGGAATGAGAGTAAGGTTGAAGGAACGAGGGGAGCGGAGCGGATGAGTCACTGTTACCGCACCGCTCGCTCTCGCTGCCGATAGCAACCGGCTGCTCGGTGATAGGTCACCGCACCTTGCCTCTCGATCTCATCGGCTGTTAGACGTTCATTCCGATACCTTTACACGCAGAAAACCCGATTTCGTGACGTAATTACACAGAAGGTCGTTCGGCTCGATGATCTCTGTCTCGAGGGAGAATCGCGTCTAAACGTATATTTTGAGACCAGATTCAAAGTGGATATATTCGTACCTCGTTAGAAAATGTGTTTCCTCAATACTTTACGATGCTCTTAGAATAAATCTTGATTCGCTTCGTCGGAACGTCATTTACCAAATATCAACTACGCGTGCCGAACAGAATTTGAAAGCCGTTCATTTAGCTTTCACCGTTTAACGCTGTCGTAAATCCGTTTCACCGTAAATTTGCCTATTTTCGAAAGATGATTTATACAACTGGATATTTACACCTTGTGGATTCCCATCGCGTTCTTCCCGAAGATATAAAGAATCCGCCTCCCGTCGAGTGGACAACCCCTTAATCTCGTTACACGGTTCCACCGAACATTCCGACGACTTCCATAGAAGTCGGGAAAGAATTCTCACAATTAGTGATCGTACGGTTGTACATTTGGCCGGGTCATTACGCGTGGGTGCTTTACGACCCGCTCGGCTCGTTGAAATTCTCTTGATTGGCGTGCGCGTCAGCCGTTCGTCGTTTCATCGCGATACCTTCCCGCCCAATGGGAAGTTTTCAGTAGAGCCGTTCGCGGAGTCAGAACTGGCTGCGATACACTCGGTTTCCGCGTTGCCTCCACGACGGCTAGGCGCATTTTACAACTTGGCTCATCAGCGAGAAACTCGCAACGAACGGAACTCGTAAAAAGTATCTCGCGATCTCGCGGTTCGAAGGGAAGACGACGGGAGAGACGAGGACGCTCGACGTTTTAACGTAAACCAGCCCCGTCGACGCTCTAATAGACGCCGTGGATTTTTAGAACACAAAGAAGCGTTCCCGCAGAACGAATTACATTTGCTTTCGAATAGCGTAACTCCGTCGCCGGGATCGTCGTCTCTCATCTCTCTTCCGGAGGCAATCGAGGTTCGTCGACACGTTCCACGAGACGGCATCGAGTTTTATTACCTCGCCAACTTGTTCGACCTTTGCCACTTTGAGACGTTTTCAACCGCGTACCTCGACCATGCACTCGACGTCGATGACCTCATCACGAAAGCTGCTATTTTCATCTTGACACTCGAGCTTACGTACTTAAAGCGCCGAGTGTCGAGGTCAATGTCTCCGGATAAATCGTTTTTCGAAGAACATTCTTCGAGCGAACCCCGCGAGTTTAATTTTTCCCGAGATCGACCACGTTTTTTGGTCCACGGACGACGCAGTTGTCGAGTTTTCATTTTTGCGGCTCGGTTCGTTCGATCGGTTTAACGCTATGGAAATCGTGGTGCGTGTCAGGAAACGTTCGCGTGTCGTACGATAATAACGTTTTCTGCAATGCAAATGTCAGACACTCGGTTTCTCCCGGGTTGACCTAGTCCGAATGCGCTATATTTGTCGTAGCATTTTCAATCGCGCCTAAATACGAGGAAACCGCACACGTATGTATATGTATACGCGGGTAGCTGGCCAGCAAACTTTCGTGATAGGTGAAAAGTTCATGCATCTATTAGCGATTCTTCGGGCGGCATCGCGTTGCGTTCGATACGTTACGTTGCCGTGGGGGCTTTTCGGATGTGTTCCGGTTTCCGCGGTGTTGTTCGCTCCGAATGGAGGCCCTGTCGATGCGAATATTCCGTGGTATGATTAATTGACGCATCAGCGGTTCGCGTGATGCACGACGCTTTCGTTTCGTGATAATTGTATTTCCATGTATCGCAAATCTTACTTTTTGGATAAACACGTCATACTCGTCTAGAAAGACGAATTAATACAAAGCAATGAAAGCTTTTTTAATAAGAATCTAACTTTCAAAGATTTTTGGTAGCTAGCTGGATATTTTAATTGTATCATCAATCGTGTGATATAGCATCGATTATCGAGTCAATTATTAAATGAAACATTACACCAAACATATTACAGTGATTAATATATAAATCACTGTACATACGAAATATTGTAGTAATTTGCACGATACTCATGCTCAGCAGAGCGGAATGCAAATGGCTTATTATTTTTGAACCTCTCGCAATCGTTTATTCTATTTTATGTGTAACGTCGACTCGTTACGTCAGAGTCGAATTTTGAACGTTAGGCATGTATGTGTATAGATATTCTTAGTTGGATGAACATAGCCCGAACGAAAGAGAAATCGAGGAATAAATGAGCGAGTACACCGCGGTAATAGCACGCGCCTCTTAATCCGGTTTGTAAATTATTGCCGGCTGGATCGTAGATACCGCGATATCATTCGCGCCGGTCGTTCATTCGCGATGATTTGTCCGACAAGCGGGCACCGAGTGAGCAAAAACGTGTACCATTCATTATGCGAGGTTGTTTCCCGAACGCCCGGTGTCTAATGAGTGGCTCGTACCGGTTCATTAGCAGCGAGGAAAGAATAACGCGCGATTAAGAACGATGATTCGATTCGTTTCGCGATCAGATTGCTGCTACTGATCGCTCAATGAATTCCGAGAGCTTTATCACAGATTTGTTTGCCTCTTTTTCTAAACCGTTTATAGGTTCAAGGAGGAGATTTAACCCTTTGCACTCGGTCGTCCCCTCAAAGGGGACAACGTAAGTCTAGCATATCACTCGGTTGTTCCCTCTGAGGGGACATGAAAGTTTATTAGCGATTACGGAGAATGAACTTGTTCCACCGTAATTTTTTAAGAAACACATATTTTCCTGTAGTTTTCTACTAAAATGGGACAAAAAACAAATCAACGTTCAAAGGGTTAAATCTTCAATATAGTATAATCGATTATGCAGACACTCACTCATTGAGCTTTATAGAGCTCAATGCGCTCACTTCAAATCGTGCACGTAATTTTGTCTGCCGATCGTTCGGACGATCGAATTCCTCTCATAACGTCCAGCGATCTTCTGCAAGCCCCAGTTTCCGCGAATCTGTGAAATATTTTGTTTGAATCCGAGCCGAATTTACGAGCTCATTAGAGCAACTCTGTTCCGTCCAAATATATCCGCGTTTGAACTCGCCGGATCGCTTCTGTCCGTTCCTCGTGCCTCCCGCTTTCCTTTTTACGACGTCATGCGTCGTTCTCGCGTTCCCTAGGACCCGCTTCCGCGTGCATAATGCAAGCTGGATGCGGCTGGCTAATGTAAATTAAGCCGTGCATGCATATTAACTAACGCGTTGTTCGCCGCGTAGCGGATGCGCCGCGATATAATCTCACTGTAACACATTCGAGAGAGATGCGCCCGCTAAATTATTCGTGGCTCTGTCCGCGAACGGTACTCGGACAGACGCGTCGTCGTCGACGGCGGGTCTTTGCCGTCGACGAGGCGTCGCGACGCCACCGTGAGAAAATTGCTGGACCCAAGCTATCACGGTTTCTCAGCGCGGTAAAAGGACCCTTCTCTTCGCGCTCCTGATTTATGGAATCTCGTTCCAAAGGGGGCGTGCACGCCCGGTAGTCGGATTCGTTCCTGTGTTGGTACCACGTTCGTGAACGGGATCTGGTCGTCGGGCAGATTGTTCAGACTCCGTTGGAGATTCGCTGGCCAGTGAACCACGAAAGTATTTTTTGGTACCGTGTTCAGTTTTCTTAGGTTCCTTTTTAATCAGAAGCCCCGTCGCTTCTTTAATTTGTTTTAAAAGATAAGTTGACTTTAGCCGGAAGATCGTTCGATTCGATGCAACTTCGGTCGTCGGGCAGATTGTTCGGACTCCGTTGGAGATTCGCTGGCCGGTGAACCACGAAAGTATTTTTTGATACCATGTTCAGTTTCTTAGGTTCCTTTTTAATCAGAAGCTCCGTCGCTCCTTTAATTTGTTTTAAAAGATAAATTGATTTTAGCCAGAAGATCGTTCGATTCGATGCGACTTCGGTCGTCGGGCAGATTGTTCGGACTCCGTTGGAGATTCACTGGCCGGTGAACCACGAAAGTATTTTTTGGTACCGTGTTCAGGTTCTTAGGTTCCTTTTTAATCAGAAGCCCCGTCGCTTCTTTAATTTGTTTTAAAAGATAAATTGATTTTAGCCGGAAGATCGTTCGATTCGATGCGACTTCGGTCATCGGGCAGATTGTTCAGATTCCGTTGGAGATTCGCTGGCTAGTGAACCACGAAAGTATTTTTTGGTACCGTGTTCAGGTTCTTAGGTTCCTTTTTAATCAGAAGCTCCGTCGCTTTTTTAATTTGTTTTAAAAGATAAGTTGATTTTAGCCGGAAGATCGTTCGATTCGATGTGATTCCGGTCGTCGGGCAGATTGTCCGGACTCCGTTGGAGATTCGCTGGCCAGTGAACCAAGAAAGTATTTTTTGGTACCGTGTTCAGTTTCTTAGGTTCCTTTTTAATCAGAAGCTCCGTCGCTTCTTTAATTTGTTTTAAAAGATAAGTTGATTGTAGTCGGAAGATCGTTCGATTCGATGCGACTCTGGTCGTCGGCGGTCACTTCTCAGGTCGACGATAATAACGTTCACGGTCTATAAACGGAGGTCGCAAAAAAGATCGAGAGACCGAAAGGAGCAATAGCGGTGCGGGATGATTCATTCGTCCCTTCATTTCCTTCGCAATTTTCGTCCGTTAGAAGCCGATTCCGCGCAGACACCCGTAGAAAACGTTTCCTGTAAACAGTAATGATTCATCGGAGCGGAATTGAATTAAGTGTTAACCGTAGTGCAAGAACCGTGACGTGTCGGCTGACAGTTTCTCCGTTAATTCGATTTCCACGCGATACGGGCTCTGATTTTGCGTTACGTAAACCGGCAGGCCTGCATGAGATGTGTGCGAACGATTAGGATTACGCGGTGTGCACCGGATCGCGATTAGAGAACGATTATGTAAGGCTCTTGATACGGCCACATTATTGAATAAAACCAGTCGGTGTGGCATTTAAATTCGCCAATGTTTTCCCGGCTCCCGAGCCGGTTCTTCGCGTACGTGTAACTCTTGTTCCGGACCGCGATATGCAAAACTATTCAAATCGACCGCGATATTAGGTCCCTATTAAGTACCAGTATTTTTCTCTCCGGACGATAGCGAAATTTTAAGAAGATCAACACGTCCCGATAATGCTTCTCGCTTATTTTTCTCGTATGAATCTCCGGACGGAGCTAACACCTGATTTTATCCACTGGCTTCGGAACGGACCAGTTAAACAATCTTTCGCGACGGTCCTGTTTCGTTTTTTCCCCGATTCGCTTTATAAACTCGGGCCGGAACTTATCTGAGTCGTACACGGGGTTTCAAGTTATTGGATAGGCAGAAACCGTTCCAGAATGATACTCGTAAAATGTGTCGTGGAATATTAAAGTCCCGTGTCCCCGGGTCTGGAACAGTTGGCAGTGGTTCTACACGGCGTAGCGCATTTGAACTGAAATTAAATCGGCTGTCCTGCCGCTTGGCAACCCGCGTCGGCCACTAATTTAGACCCACTGGCAAGTAATTCTCTCACACATTTTTCACGATTATCCCGGTGGAAACCGGGCTAGATCGTTTTTCACGAGAAGGATCCAATTAGCCCCGCGAGCGTCTTCGAACTGGGCCGGCTTTTCTCTCGGTTTCGCGGCGCATCGATCATCGCATTGTCTCGCCGCCTCGGTCACTCGTTTCGCTCCGGCTTTCCAATAACGAAACCAACTCAGATATGGATCTCCCAGCCGTCCCAACTATTTTTCCCTATTCTCAATTCAATTACAGTAATTAGTGTATCTAATTTCATTCGCAAGTTTGCCAGACAGATTTCGCTCGATTAACGTGTATCAGTACAATGAATACGGAGCTTAACAATTGACGTGAATCTAATAAGCACACAGTAGGCGTCAATTTCACTAGATTATAAGAATTATTCCTTACATTAATCTTGGCTGAATTTCTCCCAATTAACACCAATATTTCAGCGCGATGAATTAATACATTTTTAGAATGTATCGTCGATGATACGTAACGGTGATACGACACGAGGATACAGGTGGACACGCAACCTTCGAAGCTGTCGTTCGCTTGTTAACGACTTGCTGGTTAATTTTATTTGAATTACCAGAAAATGTTTTACGAATCGAACGTCTGACGATTTTACCTAAAAGTCACGAAAACGGTAGTTCGGCCTCTGACATTAGAGATATTGCGACACGGCCACGGACGATAGGATTGAGCGATTAGGTAGAATCCAACGGTGGTTCATAGATAGTTATCGCGTGTACACGAGCCCGGACGGGGTCCGATGCCGAGCGACGATACCCCGATTCATTCAGAGCAACCCTGTGGCTCGTTTTAACCCTCTCGTTAGCAGGGCGCGCGCGGAGAACGCGGATAGTTTCGGGTTTACACCGGAAACTCGTTTTAGATTCAACGAGCGTCCCTCGTCGACGTGAGTCAGATTTGTTTGAAACAGTCCGCTGGACGTCTAGCGTTCTACTTTCGTCGCGGTCGCTTTTGTCCTTCCAGGAAGTCGTGCGGTCAGAATGTAACGACGATTTAGATAGCGAATGCGTTTCGTGAATAAAACCGATTCTTTTTCGAAGTCGATCCGAGGAACGCGGGGGGGTGAAAAGGTGGAGAGTAGGTACGTAGTTATATGTTGTTTTGATATGCAATATCTCTGGACGACGTGCCGTTGCTTATATTGTAGATCATGCGATTAGAAGTATGCAGGCATTAAAGTAACATTATCTGTAACACGAGATCGGAGCGAACAATTCCAAACAATAAATGAACCTGCTCCTTCTAGCAATATCGAACAGATGGATCGATCGATCTAAGCGAGCGGCTGAAACGTTTTGACTACGGAGACAGTTCGAACGTTTCACAATACGGGTTATAGAGCAGGTTGTACACGCGGCATAACATATCTGATAGGGACGGATGAACGAACACGTTGGGAAGACCGTTCGCGGCGGTGGGACGATTTAAAACTTGGAGAAGGACGCGCGAGAGACCGGAGTTTTACGATTCCTGATATTTATCTACGGTGCTCGTATGACCCTGAAATTGAAAGCAGTCCGAGTTCGTGACAAAGACTCGAGGAATGAAACGTCGTGTAGCTGTCTCCCCTGCGGAAGGGTTCTCACGGGCGAAGAAGCGCTAGGCGGTATACGATATATGTAGCGTGATAGACATCAGATATCAGCTGGTCGTGTAACGATGACGCAATCCTATCTCCAGGATCAGCAGACGAGGTAACGTGTTTGAAGGTGCCGGGACACGACTGATTGTGAGAGAAAAACGCGGCGACGACCGGCGGCGCGTCGGCTACATTTCCTGATTTATGGAAATAGCTTTACGAGCCTCTAACGCGATAGAACCGACAGGGTTGATTCTCCCCGTCAGAGAAATTAAGAACGACAAGTATTTTTATTGCGTACAGGTTCATTATCGTCTCTCTTATCTCCGTGTTCGCAGCAAGACTCGAATTATCATCGTTTCAATTTTTCAATTCGGGAGGTAGAAAATAAATGATTTATCTGTTTGCCGCGACGTCGAGCCGAGAGTTATTTCATATTCGAAATCGTCGCTAATAAATAACGCGCGACCATTTAAGAAGGGATCTCCTTTATACATTTTGCCGAGGTTCGTTTCATGTTTATGCGAACCCTCCCTGGTGTCGCTGGACCGTTTCCCATTCTTTCTCGTGGTGCACGTAAATATCTGCGGAGAATTGGCCCGCGATAAAGAAGATTCGGCCGTGGAGCAACGGACAAAGGTCAAGCAGGATGGAGTAACGATACCGGCCGATCGTACATCAGAATATACTTACACGCGAACCTTTTTGGCTGCTCGACCCCGAAAACAGGGGTCAGAGATGGACCACACGCGTGGCGCGTACCCGATGCTTAGCTGGAACCCTTTCGCGGGGCCCCTGATCTGTATAATGTCTTGGCCAACGTCGATAGCTCTTCCCTCGTCATTCTCTTTTTCTCCTCCCTTCGGCTACTCTTTCCTGTTGTGCTTCTTCACCAAGAAACAGCCCTAATAGGATTTACTTTTGGCCCAACAGTAAATGGTCAGTTTCCAGTTGGCCTAACTATATGCCAATAATAAATGCTACTAGGGAGTAATAAAAAATAAAATAGGACGATATCTTATTTATTTTATAAGTTATTTTACTCCAAAAGAGATGTTCTACATAATTTAATTCTTAATTCTCTCTTGAATTCGAAAGCATTTTGCGAGACTCATTCTTTCTCGTCTCCTTGGTTTTCGTCGCGGTCGAATAAAACGCGAGGTCGTTAAGAGGCGTCTCATTGTCATAGAGTGGGCATAAACCATGGAGTTGGTGGCCGGTTAATACGGAGACGTGTTTTATTACCGGTGGAACGCGCCTATCGGGAGATGCGATACATCGTTCCGGCCAGGCGTTTGATAAATGCGCGGCGTGTCGGTACACGGTCGCGGCGATTTCGCGTAAGAAATTATTGGATTTTCGACGTGACTCGTGACAGTGTCGTAGTCCCCGACGTTGGAGTTCGTCGAAGACGCGGAACGATCTCGCGTTTTACGCCCGTGGATTTTATGGGCCGGAAACAAATGGCGGTGAAATTTTTGAACCGCATTTTCCTAACGACTCGTTTTCTTTTTGTTACAGGTAAGGGGAATGTCACCTGTTCTCTGATATTAAGATACTTTAAAATCTACGAAACTTCAGACCCGAAGGTGAGTCATAATTCTACGCGCTGTCNTCGTCGCGGTCGCTTTTGTCCTTCCAGGAAGTCGTGCGGTCAGAATGTAACGACGATTTAGATAGCGAATGCGTTTCGTGAATAAAACCGATTCTTTTTCGAAGTCGATCCGAGGAACGCGGGGGGGTGAAAAGGTGGAGAGTAGGTACGTAGTTATATGTTGTTTTGATATGCAATATCTCTGGACGACGTGCCGTTGCTTATATTGTAGATCATGCGATTAGAAGTATGCAGGCATTAAAGTAACATTATCTGTAACACGAGATCGGAGCGAACAATTCCAAACAATAAATGAACCTGCTCCTTCTAGCAATATCGAACAGATGGATCGATCGATCTAAGCGAGCGGCTGAAACGTTTTGACTACGGAGACAGTTCGAACGTTTCACAATACGGGTTATAGAGCAGGTTGTACACGCGGCATAACATATCTGATAGGGACGGATGAACGAACACGTTGGGAAGACCGTTCGCGGCGGTGGGACGATTTAAAACTTGGAGAAGGACGCGCGAGAGACCGGAGTTTTACGATTCCTGATATTTATCTACGGTGCTCGTATGACCCTGAAATTGAAAGCAGTCCGAGTTCGTGACAAAGACTCGAGGAATGAAACGTCGTGTAGCTGTCTCCCCTGCGGAAGGGTTCTCACGGGCGAAGAAGCGCTAGGCGGTATACGATATATGTAGCGTGATAGACATCAGATATCAGCTGGTCGTGTAACGATGACGCAATCCTATCTCCAGGATCAGCAGACGAGGTAACGTGTTTGAAGGTGCCGGGACACGACTGATTGTGAGAGAAAAACGCGGCGACGACCGGCGGCGCGTCGGCTACATTTCCTGATTTATGGAAATAGCTTTACGAGCCTCTAACGCGATAGAACCGACAGGGTTGATTCTCCCCGTCAGAGAAATTAAGAACGACAAGTATTTTTATTGCGTACAGGTTCATTATCGTCTCTCTTATCTCCGTGTTCGCAGCAAGACTCGAATTATCATCGTTTCAATTTTTCAATTCGGGAGGTAGAAAATAAATGATTTATCTGTTTGCCGCGACGTCGAGCCGAGAGTTATTTCATATTCGAAATCGTCGCTAATAAATAACGCGCGACCATTTAAGAAGGGATCTCCTTTATACATTTTGCCGAGGTTCGTTTCATGTTTATGCGAACCCTCCCTGGTGTCGCTGGACCGTTTCCCATTCTTTCTCGTGGTGCACGTAAATATCTGCGGAGAATTGGCCCGCGATAAAGAAGATTCGGCCGTGGAGCAACGGACAAAGGTCAAGCAGGATGGAGTAACGATACCGGCCGATCGTACATCAGAATATACTTACACGCGAACCTTTTTGGCTGCTCGACCCCGAAAACAGGGGTCAGAGATGGACCACACGCGTGGCGCGTACCCGATGCTTAGCTGGAACCCTTTCGCGGGGCCCCTGATCTGTATAATGTCTTGGCCAACGTCGATAGCTCTTCCCTCGTCATTCTCTTTTTCTCCTCCCTTCGGCTACTCTTTCCTGTTGTGCTTCTTCACCAAGAAACAGCCCTAATAGGATTTACTTTTGGCCCAACAGTAAATGGTCAGTTTCCAGTTGGCCTAACTATATGCCAATAATAAATGCTACTAGGGAGTAATAAAAAATAAAATAGGACGATATCTTATTTATTTTATAAGTTATTTTACTCCAAAAGAGATGTTCTACATAATTTAATTCTTAATTCTCTCTTGAATTCGAAAGCATTTTGCGAGACTCATTCTTTCTCGTCTCCTTGGTTTTCGTCGCGGTCGAATAAAACGCGAGGTCGTTAAGAGGCGTCTCATTGTCATAGAGTGGGCATAAACCATGGAGTTGGTGGCCGGTTAATACGGAGACGTGTTTTATTACCGGTGGAACGCGCCTATCGGGAGATGCGATACATCGTTCCGGCCAGGCGTTTGATAAATGCGCGGCGTGTCGGTACACGGTCGCGGCGATTTCGCGTAAGAAATTATTGGATTTTCGACGTGACTCGTGACAGTGTCGTAGTCCCCGACGTTGGAGTTCGTCGAAGACGCGGAACGATCTCGCGTTTTACGCCCGTGGATTTTATGGGCCGGAAACGAATGGCGGTGAAATTTTTGAACCGCATTTTCCTAACGACTCGTTTTCTTTTTGTTACAGGTAAGGGGAATGTCACCTGTTCTCTGATATTAAGATACTTTAAAATCTACGAAACTTCAGACCCGAGGGTGAGTCATAATTCTACGTTGAAACGCGCTGTAGTTTAACAAACAATCTTAGGATTGAATACTAATTGCGAGTTAGAGATCGTCGAACAAGAATCAGGCCTGTAAGTATGAAGTATCCTCGTTGAGGACGTCAAATATTTGCGAGGCTTCCGTATATCTACGTTGTATGAACGTTACGTAACTTCATGCCACGGGAATTAATTGGATAAAACGGCGAAGTTTACGCAGCATCAACATTTGTCTTCAGTATAATAATCGAAGTTTCTACTAGAAAAATCAATACGGTAGGACAGTCTGTTAGAGACGGTATTTGACCGGTTTGTTTGCACGATCGATCTCGACCCAACTATTGATACAGGTTGCCCTATTTAACGTCAAACTGCGAACCTCGCGTTATACTGAAATATTCAATTACATTCCCTCGTTTAGGGGCGCGGTTGCCTCGCCGGTTCACTGAAATATTCGAATTGGTTTCCACGCTTAATTCCTTATTTATGAAACTCAGTTTACGACTCCTTAATTACCTTTGGGAATTTGCCTTTATTTTTACACGTATATTCCAACATTTTTTTAATTCTACCAATAATTACAGTTAAAATTAAATAATTGTGAATTCATGNTAGAACCGACAGGGTTGATTCTCCCCGTCAGAGAAATTAAGAACGACAAGTATTTTTATTGCGTACCTATGTTCATTATCGTCTCTCTTGTCTCCGTGTTCGCAGCAAGACTCGAATTATCATCGTTTCAATTTTTCAATTCGGAAGGTAGAAAATAAATGATTTATCTGTTTGCCGCGACGTCGAGCCGAGAGTCGCGTTACGCGAGATTCTCTGCGATCAGCTTTTACAACAACGAGAGACGCGAGATTGGAATTCGTTTGTCGAAGGGTGCGTTTCGAAGCTGCGAGGCTTTGAAGCGCACGCTTTAACCGGGAATTCGTGAAATTCGTTTCGCGATCGAGATTTCCGTATTCTACTCTTCTTTTTCGGCTGGCATTGTTTAATTTAAAATACAATTGGAAAATAAAGTAGTTTTTGTTAAACGTAGTAGCAGACCAATTGGTTTTTGTCTGACGAGGAAGAATGGGAATTTTAATTCCATGGATGGTAATATAAAACGCTTCTTATTAAAATTATTACATCTGGAGAAAACTTAATTGACTCCAATTTGAAAGTCTTCGTACGAAGGCAACTTTGTCTAAAACCCGATAGGTATTTTTCAGAAAAAAAATATCTCCTCTATGTAGGTAGCGGTCGGGTGAGGTTTTCAAAAGGTCTTTGGTTTTGCATGGCTGCAATTGGAGTTAACCCACATCGTTTTACGTAACCGCTTGCCGTTCCATCCTCCTACCCCGTTCCTCCATCCATCCCCTATGGCCCTTTCGTTTGCACACTTTATCTCTGTTTTTTGCTGAGTCGCTGAAAGGAAGAGCATGAACCACCTAACGCGGCAGTATAGCCATGGGTCGTGAAAAATAGAATGGTGTAGCTGCGAGATCGTTTTCCGTATTCACCGGTTCCGAGGACTACCTGGCTCGCAGTAATTATTACCATGAAACGAATAGAGTGTTTCAAACCAAACAACAATTGTTCCGCCGATTTAATGCCAAGTCGTCTTTTATGAGGTGTACGAGCAGCGAACACGAGAATGATACTGGAATCGCTACCGGTTTGCCTCTGGACGAAGGTTCAAGGCACTAAACCCCTCTTAGGAAACCTGCTGTAAAATCCAGGTCCATTAGCGAAACCGATTGTCTCCTTAACTACCATTCGTTTATATCACGTGAATTTATACATTTTTCTAAAAAAAAGTTTATTGCGATACCACGTGTCTATAGAATAGAAAGATTGAAATCCCTCGAGAACGAAATGGAATTAAGATGTCTGAAAATACGAAAACTCGTTGCAGTGGCATTTTAATCTCGTTTAGGAAATGTAGTTTCGACTTAAACGTGATTTCCAGAAATAGGACTTGTTCTGCATTTGTTCTTTGTGATTTCAGCGGCTGTGGTACGTAGTACTATATCCCCCTGTCTACAACTTTTCGAGCTGTCCCTTCTTTCGGTAAACTGGTTTCGGACTTTGTTTCCTAATGGGATTAGCGGGATTAGCATTTGATCTCACCTTGTGGGTCTGACAACGAAACACGCGAGCCGTGTTCGTTAGCTCGATACCTTCGCCGAGTTTCGTTTCGTGTAAATCTAGCGTTTAGTTCGAGTCCCAGTAGTTCGAAAATTATACACAAGACATACGCTTCGCAGCAAACAAACCAAACTTCGACTCAATGTCGGGATATGCAAACGAAGTCAAATTAGCGGCGATTAAATTTCCTCCGGTTATAATAATTTTAGAAGAAAACAAGAGTTTGTGCTCGTAGATAATTATAAGGATAATTAACTCGAGGAAGATTGTAAGGATATATATTTAAAATTATGAGGATAATTATAAGGGTAAGTAGCAACTTGTATTTCTCATTAAAATGCGTTAAATCGCGTTTTATATTATCCTTCATAGGATAAAAATTCTCATACTCGCTGGGACAAGAATCGATTGGGCCGTCGCTCAAGGACGTCACTCAGGAGATTCACTGGGGTTTCCGATCGTGAAGGCATGCATGAAACAAAATTCAATCGCGATAGCTATAAGAAATTTTTCGTTCGAACGCCGGATAATGAAATCTGAGATCGGATGAGAACCGGGTATAAGAATCTGTGAAAATCCGACTAAATTTTGTTAGATAAGATCGAGCCGGGATTGATCCTTAATTCGAACCCGTTTTATAGGTTTCCTTTAGATAAAACTCTCGCTGCTCGTCACTCTCTCGTGTAATCGAATCGCGTTCAGTGCCCGAAATTAATCTGGACGATGATCGAATTTGACTAGGAACTCAAGTTTCACCTCGTAGTTCGAATACCACGAATACTTGGAAATCGGCCATTCGACAGAATTTAATGGGTACTTAAATTAGCGTGGAGCTTTTCTAAGGAAAACATATTGTCGGACGCTCGCTGTTAAAATTTGTCTAGCTTCCATTTAATTGGGTAACAAGTCTGTTGACTCGGTTTAAGATTCACGATTTATTTTACTGCTTATTCCACAATTTGCACAATAATAGATTACTATATTTTGTATAAAATAAACAATTATTTTAATACATTCACTCGTTCGTTCTATACGACGATTAAGAATATCTTTAATTCAATTTTGCTCGATCCATAAGACCCAAGTCGCTTCGATACTCGTTTGATATCCAAAGATAACGATCTAAGGAATTAGTGATCTTCAAACTCGACCATGATCTCGTTTCGGGAATGGAAGACATCGACTCTGGTCAGGAGATAGAATCTTGAGCGATCTTCGTGTTCTGATTTCATCGTCCTCTTTGTAAAGAGACTCTCTCTCGCGTTAATAATGCCATAGCCCGGTCCTCGCTTCTGCTTCGGTTCTATCTATTTATCTTCGTGTCGTCTGTCCAGCTTCCTTTCCCTTTGTGTCTCGTACTTCGCCGTTGTCCTTTGTCCACGACTGCACCCCTTTACCCATTCTTTTGTTAATTTAGACATCTCTCCGCTTCTCTGGATTTCTCTTTCAGATTTCATTCTCGCACATTCTTCCCCCGGATTCCTACTACGTTGCTCTTAGTTCGAATTCCGTTTTCAATTTCCGAGTCGAATTTTCTTACTACGGACGGTCCGATCCCGGCGTTATAAACGGAACGGAATTATACTCGAAGACGGCATTCTACATTTTCCAAGTCCCGTTCTACGTCTCTCGGTCTAAGGGCGAACCCGCACGTTCCTGTCGCTCGGATGCAAAGGCAAGAAATAGAATGCTTCTTGTCGATCGGACGATTTCGTTGTCGCCTCACGTACCGTGCCCGCATCGATATCGAGGGCAATTATTTCTTGATCTATAAATCTCGGAAGTTGTTTTATAAGGTGCGGTGGCGTGACCGACCTGCGGACGCGCCGGGATCTCGCTATACCTGTAGCGTTTTCTCGTGCGCATAACTACACAAACCACCTGAACAATTCTATGCT
>SMSR01014463.1:0-13737 GCA_019453355.1 Ceratina japonica | reverse complement strand
AATTGTCCGCCGCGTTGCGATGCACCGTTTCCTTCAACGGCTCGAACAAAGGTAATCGCATTCCCGTTGACGTTTAAATGAGCAACGCCATTACACGATCCGCTACCATTACTCTTCTCACGTTGTGCAATTAAGATTTGCAAATCGTTTAATAATCTCGCCAACCGAGAATCTCTCTCTCGAGCTGAACCCGTTCGTCGTGCTCGCCGTATCTCGAATCTCGTCTGCATCGAGCTCCTATCTACAAGGGACACTAATTTAGCGGACGACTCTCGGCCACTTTGATTATCGTCCGTGACGATGATCAATTCCATGAAGCTTACTAAATAACGTTGAGACGGTGTCGGAAGGCCGGATACGGCAGGACTTATCTTGCTTGAGCTGCCGTATACTTAGAACCTCAAAAGACGCCAGTCTCATCGTTCAGTTTCATTTTTCTCAAGAGTGTCCTTTCGGACAATCGATATTCGAGCAGCGATCTATCGCGATCGCTGGCAGTTCCCGATACAATTTGCCAGAGATGAGCAAGAGGTTGACCAGAGGTGGGACACGGAAGACAGACGAGAAGTTACTCCGGGTAATAACCGAGCAGTGCAGCTGAATTGCCTCGGATGCGATACTCGTCGTCTAACCGGAGGCGGATCCGGTATCACGTCACGCTTGCGTAGGTATATCGTCGTTGCGGCGGCGTTGCGCCAGACCCGAGAGGATCGCGTGTTTCCTCCGAGATCCTTCATGGACCGGAGCTTGGAAAAATCTGTTGTTGGCTACGAAACGAGCTTACCCTTCGAGAGGTATCCATTTTTGAGCTAATCGTTTTCGAATCTTCATGTCCGCTTTTCTGACGACCTGACGATAGTAATCTGAGGTAGGAACATCGTTTATCTTCCATCTTCTTGAAAATTATTGCAGCATGAGTCTAACGAGAATGCTTAAGATTATGCTAACATTTTATGATAGAATTCGTACTCATATTATAGTCTTATTCTCACACGTTGCTTTACGTTCGACAAGAATCCGCGGTCCATTCGTCGAATCTTCATGTCCGCTTTTCTTGACGACCAGACGATAATAATCTGAGGTAGGAACATCGTTTATCTTTCATCTTCTTGAAAATTATTGCAGTATTTAGAATTTAACGAGAATAGAGGATGCTTAAGATTATGCTAACATTTTATGACAGAATTCGTACTCGTACTATAATCTTATTCTCACGCGATGCTTTACGTTGGACATGAATCCGCGGTCCATTCGTCGAATCTTCATGTCCGCTTTTCTTGACGACCAGACGATAATAATCTGAGGTAGGAACATCGTTTATCTTTCATCTTCTTGAAAATTATTGCAGTATTTAGAATTTAACGAGAATGGAGGATGCTTAAGATTATGCTAACATTTTATGATAGAATTCGTACTCGTACTATAATCTTATTCTCACGCGATGCTTTACGTTGGACATGAATCCGCGGTCCATTCGTCGAATCTTCATGTTCGCTTTTCTTGACGACCAGATGATAGTAATCTGAGGTAGCAATATCGTTTATCTTCGATTTTCTTGAAAATTATTGCAGTATTTAGAGTCTAACGAGAACAAAGGATGCTTAAAATTATGCTAACATTTTATGATAGAATTCGTACTCATATTATAATCTTATTCTCACGCGTTGCTTTACGTTCGACGAGAATCCGCAGTCCATTCGTCGAATCTTCATGTCCGCTTTTCTTGACGACCAGACGATAGTAATCTGAGGTAGGAACATCGAATATCTTCTATCTTCTTGAAAATTATTGCAGTACTTAAAGTTTAACGAGAATGCTTAAGATTATGCTAACATTTTATGATAGAATTCGTACTCATATTATAATCTTATTCTCACGCGTTGCTTTACGTTCGACGAGAATCCGCAGTCCATTCGTCGAATCTTCATGTCCGCTTTTCTTGACGACCAGACGATAGTAATCTGAGGTAGGAACATCGAATATCTTCCATCTTCTTGAAAATTATTGCAGTATTTAAAGTTTAACGAGAATGCTTAAGATTATGCTAACATTTTATGATAGAATTCGTACTTATAATCTTATTCTCACGCGTTGCTTTACGTTCGACGAGAATCCGCAGTCCATTCGTCGAATCTTCATGTCCGCTTTTCTTGACGACCAGACGATAGTAATCTGAGGTAGGAACATCGAATATCTTCTATCTTCTTGAAAATTATTGCAGTACTTAAAGTTTAACGAGAATGCTTAAGATTATGCTAACATTTTATGATAGAATTCGTACTCATATTATAGTCTTATTCTCACGCGTTGCTTTACGTTCGACGAGAATCCGCAGTCCATTCGTCGAATCTTCATGTCCGCTTTTCTTGACGACCAGACGATAGTAATCTGAGGTAGGAACATCGTTTATCTTCCATCTTCTTGAAAATTATTGCAGTATTTAAAGTTTAACGAGAATGCTTAAGATTATGCTAACATTTTATGATAGAATTCGTACTTATAATCTTATTCTCACGCGTTGCTTTACGTTCGACAAGAATCCGGGGTCCATTCGTCGGAGAGGAGAATGCACTCGCATGAGCGAGTCGTTCCCGGAACGGCGATCCGCGCGGTCTTTGACTTTAATTTTCGGCCGGCTGTCTTGAATGAGCCATTAGCCGGTGGCACGTGTGCGGCCCTTCGAACACAGACAGTGTGACGCTTCTCCGCGGTGCGTTTCTGGCGATCGCCGAAAATAACCGGCCGACTCGGGCGGACATTTTACGCGCGCATCGTGAAACGCGTTGCTCGCGCGTTTTAGCCAGGTGCACCCGGTCACGCGATCGGAATGCAGATTCGCGGAAGAAGTGGTTAGCCCGGCGGCCACTTAGGGCCAATTAAAATTACTCTTAATTACGGTGGTCCGCGACGGCCGGCCGGGGATCGGTCCTTTAATCTCGAAATTTATGAATCCGAACCGGAGTACAGGAGGAGGTCGGTGTCGTCGTCGCACGCTGAAAGGAGTTTGATTAATCGTCCGAGCGGAGATCGCTCGCTTTGGGGATTGGTTCGAGGAAACGGCGAAGATGGGTCTAAACGGTAACCGGTGGAAACATTTCGGTTACCTGCTCGGATGATATACGATCGTGAATAAGAGAGTTCCGTGGCAAGTGTGACATCCGATAGCGTAGATTCCGAGAACGAGTATCGTTAAGAAGGAACGGGACGGGCTCGGAGCTTTGGTTAAAAACGAGAGCATGGGAACAGCGTAGAAAGTCGGTGACTCGATTTTCATGAAATTTATTAGTCGATCTAACGTCGCTGGTTGGAACGCGGAAAGCGTACACAGACTTCCTGCGTGAATTGTAACGAGTTTCATTTGCAGCCGCGGGATTAGATCATGTATTTAACATTTGCATGAGACATTTTGTAACGACGCAATTAAACGTATCCACCATAGAGCGATTAGGTTCTCTCGTAATTATGTCCGTCTCCTTCGAGGATGCTCACGCGTCGAGTTGGAAACGCACCGGTGGCTACAGAATGTACAGTTGAAATGTTAAAGAGCCACTTCAGCTTGTTAATTACGCCGCTGTTAATCGAGTTATCACAGAAAATGGGAGAATAACTCCATTAAGCAAACATCAACTTGTTTTCTAAACGAAATTAATCGCAAATCTTTCACGAAGATTCAACTACTTTTTTTTTACTTTTTATTTCTCGCTTAGTTAATTGCCATTGCGATTCGACGTTCATGGTAGCTGGAAGATAGTCAACTCTTTTCGTCGGAGATTCTATCGAGTCCCCTTTTGAAATGCAAAGTATTCGAGGCACGCACCGTACAAAGGACTACTCTCGATACGAGGATAACGATTGACGCGCGATCAATGGGAAGATCGACGAGCATTCGCGGGCGTTGAATGAATATGAACGGACGCTTCGAGCCGTTCGATCGGTCTCATCGACGTGTTCAGTTTAAATCCCGACTTTGTCCGGCTCCGATCTCGATACGACGCGTGTCCGGCCCGATATACTTTCTGTTCCGATCGATCGATGATTAATGATCCGTGTCGATCAAAATTTCCCGAATCGCGATGATAGATAAGAATAATAGCAGCGTTTCAGTTGTTATTATTAATAATAGCGGCAGGTGGAAGCGGAGTAACTGCACGGTGATCGAACCGAAATTGATATAAACGGTAGTAGAGAAAAGACTGCGTAATATGTAATTACAGATTAAATGCGGAAGCATTAGAGTCATTTAAACTTGGAGGAGCGTGAATTATATCTCCTTGCGTAAACGTTTATAAAATTTATAACTACATTTCGATTATTATTTTACGACGCTGCAAATTTTGCATTATTATTCGGTACATCAATGTTAAAATTTGTTAAAAGACAAAATGGTCAGTCTAATGACCCAAACATTTGCAAACAATACGACTAGCACGAGCTGTCACCGTCTATATTGAAAATTAATTGAACACGAATTTTTTTAACTCGTCTTTAATACTTCAACTTCTCGAGCATTGACAAGCGTCAGATATTTTATTATCAATTTTGACGGGACGCCGTTCCGCAACGTTCGATTCCATCGTCCGCGTGATTTTATCTGATCGGGAATCTGCTAAAAGTATCCCGTCATCGTCGGATCCCACCTCTTTGGAGGAGTTACATCCAAAGGGTGGAACCGGACACGTATATATATCTCCGGTATCATTCGCACGATAAATCCCCGTATTTGTCTGACGTAGTATCTGATCGGTGTATACCGTACCGTCGGCGGTATATCCACAGGGTGAGAAAGAACGGTCCCCGGATGATCCCCGGGATAGACGTAAACAATGGCGAGGGGGTCCGGGGTTCGCCATTATTACGACGAATCAGACGAATCGTCGCGTCGCGGCTTCGAGGACTGGTTTACGTAGCGAGCGACGGTGACTCAGCCGCGGAATGCCGCACACGCGCCCTGCCTTGATTGCCTATCAGACTCCGCGGCTCGGGCTTCTATAAATAATACGACACACGTACCCAAGCATATACCTACGTGCACGCAACCTAGAAATGGGATCAACCCGGTAATTGATTCGCGGATTTCGAACAATCCGATGGAAATTGGCAAATTTTCTGTGTACCCGCCACGGTTTCGGCAAGGCCGGGCTGGTCAGGGCTTTGATCGAATGCCATCTGCTCCGCTTTGAACGGAACATAATCATCGATAAATAAGTGACAACGGTAAAGCTTTCTCTTATAATATTATTGAGGTAATGGATTAAATAATACAATCATATATGAATACCTTTATACTATTAATTACTTTTATCATTGTTTAATGTGAAAATGAAAAACTAAACATTATATTTGTGATTACAACTAATAAACGAAATTATACTTTTACGCATTGCATGTGGACACACCATGTTCTTAATACTACGTACTTAATAATAACCTTTTTACCTAAAAGACAAACAGCGACCTCTTTTGACCACTAATAATTAAAGAAGCCAAGCATTAGATATGAAACTCAACACTTTCAAAACAGTATATTTCATATTTTGGATAAATTGATACAAAAAAGAACATCATATTATTATATAACATCTCGATGGGCTTATAAATAATATAGATTTCGCGATCTGTCAATTTAATAAGAATTTTTCAGGTTCTGCGATGTATCGACGACGTGAACGCGGTTTAATCCCATCTCTATTCCCGGTGCATTGATAGGCGTGCGTTTCTCGAGGTGTCGAGGAGAGAGCACGCAACGCGTGTAACGCCTTGTAACGGTGTTGCGCCCGTAGCCGCGACAAAATTGCCGTTAATTAATGCAGCCGCAGGTATCCCGGCTGATGGAAAGCTGATCACGTCGCCGCGACGACGCGGTCTGTAGAACGTTTGTTAAATCTCGTCGAACGGTTTGTCGCGTCGCGTCGACTGAATCCCCGCCCGTAATTTCTAGACGTCGCGCGTTTCGAGTAGCACCGAGAATATTACATTCACCGTCAACGTGACTCGTAGGCGGTAGCTATTTTCTGAACACGTTCATTGCGTACTGCTCTCTTTCTGCCCTTAGCGAGAATCGCAGTTATACCTCGGAAAAAATTTATTCTTTAACATCCTAATAATTTTTTGGCATACTAGACCGTAAAATTTGATTTTTCGGCCGCATTTCCGGACGTAAAATGTAATTTCATGTACTTGTCAAAATGCGGCCGTAAAATCAAATTTTACTACAGTATAGTATAACAAAAAATGATGTTTGCCACACGGACGTAAAGTTTCAGTGCACAAAGCACGATCACTACTCGGCCGTGAAATTTCATTTTATATCCTAGTGACAAAAATAACTATTTTATATCAGTCTTCGACGATTTACAAACCATCATTAATATTCACCTTCGGGAAATAATCGTCCGAAACGGCGCTGTAATACATTTACGGTAGCTGCTGAAACCGCTTCTTTAAGCCGGGTATTCGCGCGCGAGCGACGTTTTTCTCTACGGCCGGGATAAGAGATTCAAATCCCCGGAGGAACAGCGTAACACGTTGCATCATCAGGAAACCGAGGTCCATTAACCTTTAGCGTCCTAACGCCGCACGTGAACGACGAGGAGGACAGAAGTATAAAAACGATGTATCAGGGACGAGGATAGAAGACGGATTCGCAACGGAGCGGGGACGATCGCGGAAAAGTGAATGCAATTAGAAACGTTTGCACCTTCATCTCGGTTCGGCCTTTGCCTCTCTTATATTATACAATGCTCGCTGATAAAATGCGCGAACGTTTAATGGTTCCTTGCGCGGCGCTCGCGTGGAACGTGTGGGCCGTCGAAGGGTATTTTAATGACGCCGGCCATTATACGGACGTAATTTACGCCGCATTGTGTCAGTCCTCCCGCGGCCGGACCCCGCCGTTTGTGTGTCTATTTCGTAATGGTGTCGGACGATCGTCAGACGGACGATATTTTATTTCCGCGGAAACGGTCGAACACCTCGAACGTAGGAGTCGCTTCTAAATGGAATCGTTACGATTTTTACCGAGTTTATATCCTCGGTATGCGGCCACCAATTTACGCGTTCTCCCCGTCGGCGTTCGTATACCAGTCGCCTTCTAAACGGTGTAAGAACTCCCATTCCATCGACCGGTAGTATTATCTCATTTATGATTATTGTTTGAAAACGTATAGAGATTCTGCGATTACCGTTAGCCGGTCGTAGCCACGGACCGAACGAGATCGTTTCATTTTTTTAAAATACGCAATTAATGTCTCGCCTGACAGTCTGTAATTCTGTTATACATTAAACCAGATACTGTCTGTCTCGTACGTATACGCGTTTCACGAGCTCGAGCGTCTTTCGAGCGGATACATGTATGTATTTCGCCGACGGACGCGAGGACCGTTTCGCGAAGATACTTTACAGCCGCTGTGTTCGCTATCAACGTGATCTCCCGGTTACAATAAAATGCTCGCCACGGAGTCAGAGCCAAACAAATGGTCTTGTAACACGGTATTTCTTCGATTCGATAAACGACGCGTCCGTGAACACGATTTCAGACGTTGCACCCACAGTTCCTGCAACGGCCGAGCGAATCCGCGTCGAGATAGGCCTTTAAGGTGGCCACGTCCGGCCCGGCTGGCAATAAGGCATAACAACGGGACGGCGAGAGTAATAATAACGCGATACGCCGGTGCCAGGCCGAGGCTCGCTGTATCTGCATGCAAACTGCATGGAACGCCGTGAATAATGACGTCGCCGATGCGGCTCGATCCGGCGGCGTCGGCGAAAATTCGTCGACTCCTCTGTCCTTCCTGGAATTCGCCAGAACGTCAAGGTTACCGTGAAACGATATTTTCGTCGCTGCAAAATGACTGACGTCAACGATCGAACTTGAGCCACTGCGTGATCTACTTTTTTTTTAGAACTGATTTCTTTAGTTGTTTTTTTGCGAGGTAAAAGAGAGCAGATGTGAGCTAGTCACTCGCTCCGATAAGATTTTTTATTGGTACGATCATACGTTTTATAATATGTCCGAAGACTCAAGAACGAGGGCGTGTATTAAGTGGCGATAAATCTAAGATAGTGATTTCGTTTCTCTTCGTTCGCCGTTCGAACTAGCGCAGAATATTGGCGATGGAAAGAACCTTTCGTCGCCGGGATATCGGCCGCGAGATTGGAAGCTCGATTCGTCGGGTTTTAATGCCTTCGCGGGTTTCATCGAGCCAGATGATCGTAATTCGAAGTCGGGCACGCGAGGATTCGCTGCTCTCTTTCTCTAGCCGTGAACGTGGTTTCGATCGAGAATCGTGAGGGAATAATAGGGCGATTTCCCGAGGATTCCTCTTAGCCCGTTCCGGATGAAAGGAGAAACGGGAGAGCTAACGTAAAAATGAATTTCTTGAGAAAATTCTACTTCGTTACCTCCGTAACTTTTTCTTTTCGAATACCGAGAAATTCTGCTCGATAAGCTCAATCGCTGCGAATGACGGTAAATCCGATCTCGCTGGATTGCGAGCTTAAGAAGGTCCTGGAAAAGAAAAATTCTTTCGCCGCGCCAGGATTGTGTTTTTATATGTACTAGGTACTTCAGTTCTCTAATTAAGGAATGTGAGATTGCTCTTGAAATTCAGATTACGAAGTTTGACGATTATCATGTTAAATAAGGAACGTAACTGATAGGTACGAAGATAAAATTTCAATTCGACGTTATGGTTCTACGAGGGACAAGATACACCTACCCTACTTTATGTTCGTCCCAAAAATATAAAGCAACCCTCCCGTGGCGGAGCAACGGCCGTAAAGAGTATTAGACACTGAATCACCCTGAAAAGACTTACGCCTCAAACATACAAAAAATCGATGTTGCTGCTTCAGAATATTTTCCTAAAATATTCTTATCTATATTTCTAGCTCTCGCTTGGAATCGTGTGTTGAGTTCGCTTTTCAAGTTCGTAACAGCGAATCGTAGGGATCGAGCATGCGAGAATTGATTGAGTAGAGAAAGTGGCTCAAATTCAATTTGTTGGCCGCGTGCGAGACGCGGAAACTGACACGTTTCGCGGTTCGATCTTAACGAGGGGTAACGCGCCGGGTTGCGTCGGACTCGCAGGTTCTCGCAGTAAATCATTCGCGGTTCACGCTTATCTGGCTTGTTATATCTGCTTAGCAGAAATACCTCGTGCTCGTAGTGACCTTTACTCGGGACCGGCGAACCAGACTGTCACACTGGACATGATAGAATTCGGTTTAGTAATAAGAAATGATCGTATTCGCGAACGTTTCGCCTTTATTCTCGTCGACTTCGTGTTATACAAATAAGACTAAGTAAAGGACGAACTATAGTTTTAAGAATTTCTCCACAAATAGAAGAAAGTAAATGTTTTAAACAATCCATTATATCGATAGAAATATCAGATATGTTTTAACAAAGGGTTTCGACTTCGAAGCAAGCGTAGGACGACGAGGCACTGGGTCAAAAAGTCGTCCTGGAAGGCGTGGATTTCAGGAACATAAATTGACGAGTTCGTAAATAAGCGAGGGACACACTCTTGGCTAGGATATAACTCGACTATTTATACCATCGAGAATAATGTCCCACGACAATAAACTTCGACACATGATCATTCGCCGCAACGCACGAATGACTCACGACCAACAATAAACCATTCGTCCAGGTCGACGATTTCCTTTCACAAAACTCGAAACATACCGCCGCCGTGCGACAATGCGACGACGCGTGCATACGAATATAACAATATTACTTGTAAAAATGGATAACCTTTTGCGCGAGAACGACGTGCGAGCCGTGCGGTCCATTTCGTAACGACTCCTCGACGAGCTTTGTCCTCTCGGGTTTCCGAGCGATACTTTACAAGCAATTTGGAGCGCGTTGATCGACTCGGATGGCCACGGTTCGATATTGATCCGAACGCGGTGATCCGGATACGAGGGAACCGGACGTCGGTACGCGACTCCCTCCCGTAAATCGCTGCGGGCTCGTAAATACGCGACGTGCGCCGTATGAAAATTGCTTTTAGCCGGCTTTTGTATTTCTGTTTCGCGATATACGCACGCCACCCCCGCTGCTCTCGCCCTTTCCTCCAGAGATAGCCAGACTATTAGCCGCCCCGAGTATTTATCCACCGTTTGTTTGCCGGCCGCAGTTGGAAGTTACGTTAATACGCCGGACTAATTGGAGTTTAGTACGGAGTTGCGATTTTAGCAGATTAGAGGCTGGTGGTTATAATGGGAACTCATGAAACGTTTGCTATTCACGGAATTACGCTTTTCGTAGGATTTCAGAACGTATAGCTCAGACCGATTTTATTTATCAGACCGAGGAAGTAATTCTTTGCAAAGCGAATTTAATGCGCCTAAGTGGTCTTTTCCCGCGGTTGGTAGTGTCGGATCGTTCGATTTACAACGAGGTTTTCTGCGCGCGTAACGCGAACGTGCGCGTACGTAAATGCACTTTAGAAAGTTCATTTAACCTCTTAAACGAATTCGTAAAATCTCCGTTTCCGAGACTTTACGTTACACGTTGCTCGACGCGACCCGGGACGTTATTACGTTATTAGCCTCGTGTCGTTACACGAAATTCATGGAAGTTTGTTCCTCGTACTTTTTGAAGGCGGATAACAAGAAAATTTCTGTACAAGCGCGCGAATCGTCTCCTTCCGTTACGGGCACCGTTAACCGTGCATTTTTATCAAAATGAAAATCATAACATAGATACATACATGCATGCATTCGTGCACATTGTGTACAGTTACGACTGATGGTTAATTAATGAGAGTTACGGTAACACAAGCGCCGTTTTGGCAAGTCGTGTCCCGGGGTTTCCGGTAACGTGGGCAACAATCGAAAGGTGAAAATCGCGCGACGTAAGATCGTGTTTCGGTTGTCCAATTAACAGCGCGCAGCCGAGCATTATCGTGAAATAAAATGGCGGGTTTCGTATAGCGTTCCTCTATGTTCAACGAGAATGGCCAGTCTCTCTGTTCATTAATTAGCATTTCACGATCACGTGGGTCGCCGGTCGTTGTTCCCTTTTCTACACCGGATTCGCATGTACATAAGTCTTCGGCACGAACGATCGCGTGACGGATTTCAAATTATTAATTAACTGCCTCGAAACGGGACCCGTATAATTTATCGTAAACGTTGCATCGTCGCGGAAAACCTTCATTGTTTTATGCGCGTTTCTTGACGAAGTAAAACGCGAAGTTAAAGTCGACGTTCATGGCTAGACACGATGGTTGCCCCGTAGAATCTAATATATTGGAAATAAGAGTCCAATTAGCTTCGACGATCATTATGATTTTATTAATTCGTCTTCTTATAAATCTATAGATTATTTAATTTAATGTTAATTTATTAAAGGAAGACAGAAAGCCCATTCCATAGTGATTTTACATTAAATACATTTGTTGAACGTGTTTAACGGTACAAAGTTGTGTCGTTGTGACGTTATTTCACAATTCCTACATTTAAAAAATGCTTTGTTGCTCTCTCGTTAAATCAACTCTGGAATATTGTTCTTCGAGAGAATTCAACAGACACAATAACGACGTATAAAAATAAAAGCCAATAATTCGATCGAAGTAAAAAATTTGATAAAAATCGCTGTGTACAAATAGCAGATCGTCTTCCTTTTACGTTATCGCCGTTTCTAAAGGCACGACCCAAAAGAGAAACCGGCGAACACGGTTATTCGCTCCGCATTCGGCTGGCCGTTTCAGCAGTTAGTTCAATAAATAGCGGAAAGCACTGGAGTAAATCTTTGTTTCTGGAGCTGCTTCTTCCTACCGCTTTCGGCTCGAACGTGGAACGCACGAACACACGTATGATGCATATCTCGAGCCAGATGCACCGGTAGATAGAGTCGATGTACACGCGGCGCGAATGCATCGGGAAGTCGCGCCGATGAAAGAGTGCACGCTGAGACAACGCCCATGTTTCCGCGACCATTAGTGGTGCAATTCTTTTTACGGGAGTCAAAGAAACAGAACGAGATCCCTTCTTAGATCGTTCGTAAAAAGTTATTGAAAAGGTACGTCGGATTTATAATTCCTCGATACAGAGATTAGGAGGATTCATTTAAGGAGGTTCATCTGGTACATAGCAAGTCAAGTGCGAGTTATAGAAAAGGAGAGCTCGCTTGACTAACGTACATGTTAATAACGGAGGTTATATAGATGAAAGATGCACATTTCGTATATTGTGTTTATATATTTCTCGATTCATAGTCACCCAATCTACCTAAATTTGCAATTAAAATATTCGTTAAATGTTTCTCTTTAATANTAATAACGGAGGTTATCTACTGCTGAAAGATGCAGATTTCGTTTGTTGTGTTTATATATTTCTCGATTCATAGTCACCCAATCTATCTAAATTTGCAATTAAAATATTCGTTAAATGTTTCTCTTTAATATGATATAAGTTTCATTCAAAACTGTCTGTCAATATCTAATAAATTAGCGATAGAAGTCTAGGAAATCACTCTTTTTCATATGACTACATGTAAAATTGTAAAAAATATTTATATTAATATCTCATCATTAAGGTATCCAAATGACTTAAAAATTATTTTGAGCTATCCTGATATACTGTTATAGACTATCAAATTTTTTTTTGGAGATCTATCTGTTAATTCCTTAACCGGATGAACCTCCTTAACTGATGTGAAATAAAATTGCTAATATCCGTTTTTGTCGTGGTCGAAGAATTACTTTCTTCTTCGGACGTTCTTTCCGACGATCGCGGCTTTGTGTCGTGTTCACGGACACGCGTGGGAAGAGGCACGGCCAGGCTAGACGAATCGATGTCGGGACGACGATCGATGCTCGTGCCAGAGTGCCAAGGGGATGTATCCCCGCGGTGTTTTTCGGGGTTTCTAGGTTGACGAGCTTCTATTTTTAAGCTCACCGGGCCAATTACGCTCTCGTCGTCAATCTGTAGCCGCATAACGAAATAACCGGTTCGCTCCGATTGGCAAAGCACGATTAATCGTACGTTTCGACCCTCTTGAACTCGCGCGTGTTTGCCTCGAGGGTGGACACGCGGACGTAACGCGCCGCGTTTTCGATTAGGTTTCTCCGGGCTGCTGGTTCGCGATGATTCAGTTCACTCTTTATCGCTGCGATTCGATTTTCGCTCGCTATTATGACTGGAAAATTGAAGACACTGTCGGTGCGGGAAAATTGATGGAGGTCGAGTTCTGATGGGAATAGAAATGTAGGGAAAAAAGTTTGATGAGGTTTTACCATGGTTCGAGCTCACGATTTGAATATCAATTTGAGCGAATTTTATTTTCTTATATTCGATGGCAGTAAATCTCTCATTATTAAAATTATTAAAATTCGAATATATTAAGTCTAGTTCTAATACAATTTTTAACTACTTCATCACAATTTCGGAAATTTCTGTCTCTCTAACTGAATTTTTATTTCGTTTCAGGTAAGGACAATTTAAACGATGCTTTTTTCACCTCTCCATTGCTGAACATACAATCGTAAGTAACGCTTGAAACGAGAAAATAAATTATATAGTAAAGTTTTTGGTCGCGGAGGATTGTATTAAAACGTTAGCGTAATATTTCTGTACTGGCCTTGTAAGTAACGATTTCTCATCAACCCTGTCGCGCATTTGCCATACAAAAGAATCATCCAAATATTGACTCAGCACTCGTCCCCGGTATCGGTTTATTCTGCTTCACTGGTACGTGGCGTTGTCCAATGCACTTTTATTTTTTTT
>SMSR01014461.1:0-11316 GCA_019453355.1 Ceratina japonica | reverse complement strand
TTACGTCTGCTAAATTAAATTTGCATAAAAATGGTGGATCATTGAAGATGTTTACTGACAGAAAATCATTCTAAAAGATGATATTGTTGAGATGATTATCTNAATTTTAATAACTTTAACACGCTCTGCAATCGTACAACTCCATTGTTAAAATTGTCTATCATTATAGATTAGAAATAAATGTAAATGACAAGAAACAAACATAGCGTTTGATAAATATTTTTATTCAACATCCTGAAGGTACTTTTGGATAACTTTACTTACACACAATCTGTACGACTTTAAAAATTAATTATTTAACTATAAGTGTTTTCTGCCAAGCTGTTTAGTAGATCAGACTTTGAATAAGAAGACAGAGTTATCCTACGTTGCTTAAAGTAAAGTAACAAGTTTCTCCAAATTGTATTTCAATTTCCTGGTAAAGTACTTCTGATTCACTTCCGATGTTCACTGTGTTAACGATATTTAATCACCTTTCCTTCGCGCGGTAAGACAAATCGAAGAACCCTCCGCTCTAGTGCTCATCAGAGTTAAGAAAAACCGAACGAAAGAACCTGAACCACCTTTCCCGGGAACTTCGGATCGAAAACATACAAGCGAGCCGGAAACGGCGGCGTTCCTGACCTCTCGGTGTTACCGTTGCCCGAAGCCGCAGGCCCTCCGGACTTGACCCAGTCACCGTTGAGCCGAGAACAGGGGAGGGCGGGACAGGAAAGTTAGCGTCCGATTTAGGGGGAGAATAAAGTTTTCCCTCGGACAGGGAGGTAAGGGTGGTCGAAATCGAACGCACGGCAGAGAGAGAGAGAGAGAGAGAGAGAGAGAGAGAGAGAGAGAGAGAGAGAGGCGCGTCAGAAGGCCGAGGCAGAAAAGGTTACGGGTAGGGGGTCAAAGTTTTGCGGGCACGTCGTCGCGATTACGCGAGAGCCGCGGCAGGTTTGCACGTAGCTGCTGCGTTATTCACGACAGATTCGTGCACACGCGAACGATTTCACGGGGCCGGGCCATTTTATCGAGAGAGAACGCTTCGGAACGGCACGGGCTCCGGTTCGCAAAGTCTGCAGCTAATTAATTTCAGCTTTGTATACCATTGTCGTTAAACATTTCCTCTGTCGGACAGACCGGTGATTGCGTTCGTTCTCCATCGCCGCCCTCTCTACCCCCTCCCCGTTCCCCGCTACATAAAATATTCAGAATTCCGAAATCGTTAGGGTTACCGTATACACTGCGCGCGCGAGTCTGTAATCGATTCATCTCGCGGCTCCGATAATATACTGACGGAGTCGAGTTAATAATCGGAGGAAAATGAACTGGAAAAAGTAGCTCAGTCAAACCTTTAATAAATAATAATTAAGGTTGTATGTGTGTGCAGACTCTGACAAGATTTCTCTGTCATTTGTCGTCTAAGAAATGTATATAAGGGACTTGTAACAGAGACAGACACGTGCCGTGGAACTTCAATACAATTATAAGCTACCGTTGCCAAGTTAACATGATCAGCCTACTAGAGAGACGAGAAACGTGCGTACAGAGACAGGCAGAAAATGTGCAAAATATTCGAAATTCCAGTGACAGCTGGCCGAACGTGCACGCGTCTAGAGCGGCTCGGGATGGCGGCCGCGGAATTCTCGCCGTCCTATAGTGTATATTGTTTGCGCACATTGTCGTGTACGTGTTACTTCCCGAGGAAGCTGGATACGATCCCCGCGTTCATCCCATTTGATGCCGGTGCGTCCGTGACGCGGAAGCTAATTAACGGCTCATCGACCGGCCCGAACTTTATGCGCGTCTAAATACAACGGATTAATTCGTCTGTATGGACATCGCATCGGTACGGATACCATGTGCGAGACTTACAGACACTTGCCCAGTTCCCATTGCACTGAATTTTTTCTCTGAAACTCCGGTAAAATAGTTAAGGATTTGTGGGCGATATACTTACACGATGCTAGCACGTCGAATTTGTTATTGTAAAAGGTGTCCCAAACGCAAGAAGTAATTTTAATAGAAAACGAAGGTTTTTAATTAAAAATTGTGAGTTTTTTTTATTGATTCATTAAGTATACAGTACAAGATTTACCAGTCTCATTGGTGAAAATGATTTAGAAAAATCGGCATCCACTAGTTGTTATTCTATAATCTGTTCAACGAACTCTTCTTGCATGTCAGTTCTTGGGTCAATTGATCTCTGCAAGCATGATGATGCAAATCTTTCTTGAGAGTACGATGTAGAGAAGTTCTGAAAATGTTCGATTTTTTAGATATCCCTGGACTCCGAACAATACTCTTAAGACCTGCTTTGATGTTTTGTGTTGAACGACTTATCGAAAGACGTCTAAAATCATTAATTGATCTCCCTGAATTTTTGAATTAATCTCTTATTTTTATTTTTATTAACCCTGTACTGTATACTTAATAAGTATAATCAATAAAGGATTCACAATTTTTAATTAAAAACCTGTTTTCTATCAAAATTACTTCTTGCGTGAATTTTGGGACACCCTTTAGATTCTATTACTATTAAAGAGCTACCTGTAAAATTTTAAATCAATTCATGGGGTTTTTGAAAAATTATAGTGATTTAAAATTTGTATGTACTCTTATGGCAATCAGCCATAACCCAAGGAAAATTTTACTTTGATCTCGAAAATAACCCAGAAAGAACAGTGATAAACTCTTGATAAAAGTTCATATCGAATCGTCAGTGTTTTATGAATAAGTTTCTAAAAATGTAATCATCATTCATGGACTATAAAGAAAGTTAGTGATTAAAATAAAATTAAAAAATTACAAAGTCATCGAAGAGAGGACGGAAACGTGGCACCGCTATTGTTAATAATATAAATAAATAATAAAAATATATATATAGATAGATATAACTGAGGTATCTGTATGTACACTTTTGGGATTGACTGTATAGCTAATATATCCTGAAATAAAAATGTTTTCATAAACGCCTATGCGTAAATGCTTCATACGATTTGAAAATTTTACGAACTTAAAAATACTCCTGAGTATACTGAAAGTTTTATAAAGTTAGCAGTGGAATAAGGAGAAACAGTCAGTATATGATCAGACACAGCATGCTTAGTTAGCTTACAGAATTCAACAATATATCTTCAAGAAATTAATAGAAAAGGTTCAATTCAAAATACATTTTCCTACGATATATCCTAATTTCTGTATAGCCTGATCATGCAAAATGATCATGATTACTGCTACTTCTAGCCAGATTGGCTTCTTTGGGTGCAATCGACACTCGAAAAAAGCCGCGGCGGAGGGATAGAAATTCGCCGAGCCGCGCGTTTCGATTATTTTTTCGAATCGTTTTTTTGTTCCCTCCGGTTAGTTCACCGGAACGGAGCGACGCTTTTTACGCGTGCATCGGCTCGGCGCGGCGCTGCTCGGCCGATTGGTCAACGGGGGTGCGTTTTCTCTATCGGGGACCCGGGGTCGGGGCAATAACGTCGCGCTTCGCCGGCCAAATTTCATAAAACACGCGCGAGTAAGTAGGGACGCGAAATCAAATAATACTCGGTGTATTAAATGCCACGAACAAACAGGTGTAATTATTCGGCAGCCGAGCGAATACCAAATAATTATCAATGTTTCGCTGCGTCCACCGCTGCGCGAAAGTATGCATCGAACTAGCTCGACCGGAACTAAATTAACGCGGTTGCGTGTAACAACAAACGAATTCCGCGGGATCGACCGCAACGGCGGATCGCCCGAGGACATCGGCCGGTGAAATTAAAAAAAAAAAGAGAGAGAGAGAGAGGACTAAAGATAAAATAAAAACATGGAACCGCGACGCGGGGGCGGGGGCCGTGGAAAAAAATATTATCTTCCATTTGCGCGGATCGTTTCGCGCCCGAGGCTAGGAAACGTTTTAACGGTGTTATCGATCGGCGACGGGGGATCGGTTGATGGTTAATTAACAATCGACGATTTACGAATTCGTTGATTATTTTCCACGCTGGCCTAATTATCATGATATTCGATTCGTGCCCGGGGAACGAAAACGTGTTAAAAATTGGACAAATTTACGAGTCCTCGCGTTATACATCCACCCGGTGGCAGCCACTCAATTTCGGACCGGGTAATTAAATGGTCGTTAATTAACAAAGAAACGCGCGACCGTTTCCCGGCTTACTTTGGGAACGCGCGCCCGAGAGTAGAATGGAATGGAACGGGTCGGGATAGGATGGTAGCCTGGCGTGGCGTGGCGTGGCGCACGGTGGCAATGGGAACGCGACGAGATGAAATGTTTTCGCTGGCCTATCAATTGTCGACCGGGCGTTGAGCAAACACGGGTGAAAAAGGATATAATCGAGTTGATGTTGAAACGTTGCTCGGAGTTGTTGCTGTCTACCAAGGCTTCGCAAAATTTCCTTCGTGAACGGTACTGACTTGATGCTTCACAGTAGAAAGAAATCCGTAAGAGTTCTCTAAGATCGGTTGCTAAGTCTGATTAATATTTAAAATATATTTTATTCATTCTTTTTGAAAAATTCGTCTGCACTTCTACGGAAGAATGCAGATTATTTAATTATGATAATTTGTAAAATATCGTCTTGTATTTGTGTTTGGAAGCTGGCATTCCATTCATATTTTTTTTTATTCTCTCATTCGGGTATTTATTTTCGATTGAAATATTTTTTTCAAAATTAACCCCTTCTCGTATGATTTAGCTTGGGGAACTTCGGACTTTGTTCATTCTTAAGTCGTTTTCCTCCGTTTTTTATATGTATAACAAACTGTACATATTCTCGATGCATATGAGATTATAACCATGAGTCTGACTCCTGATACTCACGTTTGCTATAAAATTATGACGACGAATTCGACTCATGATATTTATGTTTAATACAAAATTGTTGTCACTCGTTAAAATATGCCAAGGGGTTAATTTGGTTTCCTTCCACAAATTTTTAATCCAAATATACTAATCGGAGTTTACTTTTATTCCCTATTTCAATGTGAATAGTTTCTAGTAATTTATATTGCGTATTTTTGCAATCTACGGTAAATAACGTTGAAATCAGGATAAGTGTGATAACGTTTTTATTCGTATAATTACGTAATAGAGATATCAAGCGCAAACAGTGTCGATAATAGGGCCACGAGGTTCACTTACGTAACGCTGAATAATGTCGACAGTGGAATTCATTAAATGGCAAAGGCTAGTATTGTGTAATGATGTAAGCTAGGCTATGACTATTGACCTAGAAATTGAAATCTCTTGCTAGACTGAAACGTCATTGATAATCTCAGTTTATTCTGTTACAAACAATACTGTCCCAGATACACGGGACAGTTTATAGGGCGACTACTAAATTCTGCATTGCAAAATAGAACGATATTTGCGAGTGGCATTAAATTTAGGACGCTGTTATCCAATGAAATAAAGGGTTATCCAAAATACCTTTAGAATGTTAAATAAGAATAAGAATATCAATCAAACGCCATATTTGTTTCTTGTAATTTTCTTGTAATCTACAATGACATAGTCTAGCAGACCAAATCTCGGATGAAAACATTCATTTATTAGAAATAAAATTGGTGAAACGAGCAAATTGCCTTAAAGTCAATGAAAATTTTGATTTTCCAATTCACGTCTGTAAATGAAGTCGTGTTGGTCATTTGGCAGATACCGTTTTTCACACATAATTGTCATAGACAATATCTGATAATGAAATAAATGAAAGCCAATAAAATTAAAAAGAGTATGTTTTTTATTGAAAAAAACTTCGTATAGTCTATTTTAGATAACACTATAGAATCTACTGCAAATTGTCTTTAATTTTTTATAAATTCAATCTCATGACGATCATGGAAGTCCATTTGAAAATACTAAAACATTTAGTAATGGATAAAAACAGTATTCCATCCAGTAGCCAGAATCATAGTGTCTCTCGATACAAGACATACTACATGAAGACACTTTTCCAATTTTCCACATTTCGCGTCGGTAATCCCAAAGAACCATATCTCTTCCCCTCTCTTCACCTAATATCTTTGGTGAGGCATTGTAAAAATAGGTCGGAAGACGAAATCGAGCCAGCGAGCTCGAGATTCGACCAATCCGTGCTCGTTCGGAACGAACAATGTTCCTTCCTCTCTTTTTCCTTTCTCGGATTAACACTCTTATTGTATAACACGAAGAGCGGAGAGGAGAAGAAGGGTAGCACGCGTGTGCGAACACGAAACGAAGCGGGCTGGAGTATGGCTCGGGCGGGTCGGGTTAAAATTCGAAGCTGACTCCGCTAAAAGACGTCTCGCCGGGGGAAACGGAACCCCGAAAGGGTCGAGGAGCGTTCGCGAAGAAATTCCTCGGGCGTTCGAGCGAAAGTTCGTTCCGTCTCGCGGATAGAGGATAGTCGCCGACGGAGCGAGAAAGAGGGATTGTGTACAGGAGAACGCGAGAGAGGGGTAAAAGGAAACGTGGAAAATCGAGGGAAATAATGACGACTGGTGAAATGAAGGAGAATGGACGAGCGACGATAATCCGGCGAAAAGTTTCAAAAGGGAGGAGCGAATTTTGCGGGGAAAGCTGCCGGGAGGGAACGAAACGAGAGATACAGTTTTTCTCTAACCCCTTCCTCCTCCCTCGTCTTTTTCCCTTTTTTTTTTCCTTATTTCGTAGCTGAACGTTGAAATATTAGCTTCTAATTTTTTTTACGCACGAACGCCGTTGCTTGACTGAACGGCGACCCGAAATTTCCTTCGAATAATTTTTCGACTGCGCGCGATTATTTTTTGCCGCTCCTGTATTTTCAACGGTAGGAAAAGCTCGTTGCCTCGGTATTAAATTAAAAACTTCAATTTTATCTTGTTGGCTTTTTCAAATTGTTTAATATTCATTCTGACGATCATATAATTATTGCACTCCGCGGAATTGTGAATTTTAGATATTGGAAAGAGTTAGAGAATGCTAATATCGTTTTATCGATTGATTTTATTGGTGGTTCATTTGCTAATTATCACATCGTAAATAAAATAGGTAAAAAATTTTATAATACATCACGACGTGTCTGGAAAAAAAATTAATTGAAACCTCAAAAATAGTTTAATTAAAACTAACTATGTAGTTACTGTCTATCAAATTAGTGTGGAAATATCGATTCCATGTATACAATTTTCATTCCTTCAAATTGCGATTATTCCTTTATTTACCTTAATTGTACGCTTTATTATTTAATGAAGGAATTTCGAGCGTCGTACACAAGGGTTGAAAAGGAGATTAACCATAGAAACGGTGCGGTGCGGCAGCGCGGTGGGACCGAGGCGAGGACGGAAAGGGTCGTAACGAGAGAGAATCTTTTCACCGAGGGTAGTCCCTTTAGCAGCAAAGAACGATCCTGACTCCTTTGTGTTCCTCGCTTGGTCGACCTCTTACAGAAAGAGCCATTTAATGGCGCATCCCTTTTCTCCCCGTCCCGCTTCACTAGCGATGGGCTCGGGTCACTCTGAATTCAGGTGTCCCTTGCCGCTCATCAGAATCTCAAATGACTCCATCGTCAGCTACTCTAAGTCATGCATTACATGAATACCATTCATATCGTTCGTCCAATTAATCTTCCATTATAATAAAATTTATGATAAAAAAAAATTACGTCTGCTAAATTAAATGTGCATAAAAATAGTGGATCATTGAGGATTTTTACTGAAAGTAAATGGTATTAAAAGTCGATATTGAGACGATTATCCATTGCCACTCTTCGGGATCTCAACCTCGATCAGCCATTCTAAGTCATGCATTACATAAATGCCACTCATATCATTCATTCAATTAATCTTCCGTTAGCAAAAAATTTATGACAAAAATGATTACGTCTGCTAAATTAAATGAGCATAAAAATGGTGGATCATTGAGGATTTTTACTAATAGAAAATCATACTAAAAGACGATATTGTTGAGACGATTATCCATTGCCACTCTTTGGAATCTCAACCTCGACCAGCTATTCTAAGTCATCTATTTCATAAATACCACTCATATTCATCCAATTAATCTTCCATTAGCAAAAGATTTACGACAAAAATAATTACGTCTGCTAAATTAAATGTGCATAAAAATGGTGAATCATTGAGGATTTTTATTGAGAGTAAATCATATTAAAGACGATATTGTTGAAGTGATTCTCTGTTCGTACCGTATCATTCTCTACCGAATCGGTTGAAATCAAGTATCTAGAATCGACAGGTCGGAACGCACCGCTACCTCCAATCCTCCCCGTTACGCAGGATGGAACGCACGTGTGTACCCCGAACGTGCACGAATGGATTGCGAGTTTTCTCATCAAAGGCAAACTAATTACGCGGCTATCCTGCCGCCCCTTCTCCGTCGAGAGATCGCCGTTACGATTCCTCCTGTTCGCGATGAAATTTCACCGAATCGGTCGGGCGCTACCATCGCGAGCCAGGATCTGGTAGAAGCGGGCCAGGGGTGCGAGGACGCAAGAAGAGGCGTGCGTGGGTGAGCGGAACAAAGAAAGAGAGAGAGAGAGAGAGAGGGAGAGAGAATGAAGAGGGTGGTCGGTTAACGGAGGAGTTCGGTCGGAGGTGGAAGGATGTGCAACGGATGGAAATACAGACGGAACGAACGGACGTTGCTTCGGGGCTAAACAGTGGCGCGTCGACGAGGATGAGCAGAGGGTGTACGGTACGGGGCGAAGGGCGGGCGGGTGTGCACCGGCATAGGGTGCCGAGAGCTTCGTTAAATAATTAATCGATCCGTACCCGTTCCCCCGGCTGTCGAGGATTCCTTCCTATTCTACGCCGGTTCGCACAAACGTTGCGTTTTCTGAGCTTTTCCGCGCTCGCCGCCGCACACGGAATGAATCGTCGGTTCAAAGGTGAATCGCGGGGGCGGCGGGGAGGGGGGCACGATAGAGAACAGGGACGTTTATCTCGGGAACGAAAATGCTAGTTGAACGTTCGGAATGGAATGACGGGAAATGAAGGATGTTCAGGCATCTACTGACACTATGCAAATAACATGTTTTTCTACTCGCAGATGTTTAAATATTAAAACATTAGTAAGCGTTAAAAAATAAGAAGAATTATTATACATTGATTCAATAAACTCACGCATCAAATTCATATGTCTAAAACATCTCGTACTAAAATCAGGAAAAAGTCTTAGTGACTCTTTTTATATAAAACTGATAGTATTATATATGTTCAATTTTAATTACGATATTTTGTTCCTTATTTCTCCTCAGTAGAACATGCAAACCCAGAACGGATACGAAATTACCTGAATTTCTCCCCGTTATCCCGGCACCGTTCATTGTTTTCTTGAAAGGCTCGGTCATCTTTTCCTCGGCATTCCGTCAAATTTTATTTATACGCGACCGAAAGCGTCCGCGTTCGAGGAATTCGCCGGCAAATTCTCGATTATGAGACTACGCCGCGCCCCGTTTCTGCGTGGCGTGGCCCGCGTGCGAATTGTCACGCGTAAAATTCGAGAAACCCTCGCGGAAGCCTCGGTCGTTCGTTCGTTATCGCTCGTCTCGGGCCGTAATCTCTCTCTTTCTCTCCCTTCCGCTTTACTCGCGAATAACCCCCGGACGAGAATCGTAGCAATTTTGAATAAAGCTCGAATGAAATTTCGTATTCTTTCGTCCGTAGATTTAAACACTTCAGTATGGACGCTCTTATTGGAATGCGATAAAAAATTTCGATTTCTGTTCGTCGATTTCTGAAATTTTAATAATAAATAATGTCTTAATGTAAGAGCTCGACTTTAAACATCTTTTCTGGTCGATTATATTTTTATGATAAAAATTTTATTCAAAAATGTCGAGGGTTGTAAAATTTCTAATAGAAGGAAATGGGATCACATTTTCTTCCTCTAATTACCTTTTCGATTTTCATAAAAAATAAAATATTTATTATACCAGCTTGAAGAGTCTATTTTAAATAACAGTATATTTTGTTATTTAAATATCGCAATTCGCATTCTGCTTTTATTTTCTATACTTTTCCATATTACATGCAGTATTTACATTCTTTGCATATTCAGCTTTCTTATGAATGCATAAAATCCGCAGTCTACGTATCACAGTCGATCACAATTTACGGATTCGTGGAACGGGAAACGGTTTACCCAAAATAGACATACGTACAAACACGCACGAAGATCCCAGGAATTGTTCGGTAACCTTCGTTACCAGTTAATTCACTAGCTGGAAGGGGACAATTAATGAATTCCAAATTTCGACCTATTAAACGATTAAACGAACTTACCTAAGTGAAGTTCAATCGTAATTATATGAAGCGCCTCCTCTGAAAGATCAGTCCCGTCCCTTCTTTCTTTTTTCCCAACGTTAACCTTGTTAACCCCGTTTTTTGGACATACGGCATCACTTTAAATGAATGACGAAATCCATGGACGTATGGATCGATGAGCGACGTTTTTCTTTTGTCGTTTGGAATTTGTGGCGTAGTGGGCATAGAATAGGGGTACTACACATGGTGATCTGAGGAGGAGGTGCGTAATATAATTAATGCCGGGTATTTCGGATTCAGTTATGGTATACGTACAACGAGGTACCGGGCCCCCGTATTAACTGCAGCCGCCAACGGAACGCGTGTATCGCGAACAGCGCAGCCGGGCACGTTCCGCGGTTTACGCTCATTACGCCGTGCGAGTTATTACAATATTTTCATTCTTCGCGACCACCGTCACACTCTACTACGTTGCGCGGAATTAATCGCGGTGTTTAAATGCCGAACTTATTCAATGACCGTGGATTTCATCGTCAAGCCTGACAAAAATGATTTGCGAAAACAAAGACGTATCGATCAGCAATCCTCTACCTTTATGATTCTCAATATGTTGTTGACATACTGCCTACTATCCAAAATATTACTTACTATCATTTTCGCTCATCGCTAAAAATTACTCTCTATTATAAAATCGTCCGATGGTAAAATTATCCTTTTAATAAAATTATCATATAATCAATTGTTCTACATAATGATCCTTATTGTCTGACTTTATATATTCAGAAACTGTTCATGACGTTCATAAATATCAGTCTAGGCAATTAATTTTTTACAAGGATCTCTTTTTCTTTCTTGATTATTTCTTGTCTATTTATACATACATATTTGTACGTTGCACCGTTATTCCGACGAAATTAAGGGACGGATGCACGTATTCTGTAAAACATTCAGGCGAACTAGTAACGAGTCTTCATCGACTGTTTCTGTCTCACGAATCGCTTGTTCTTTTCGCCCCCGACGACGATACACGGCGCGCTTGAAGGAAAAAGAGTCGCGTAGCTATTTCCTGCGTCTCGCGGCGCG
>SMSR01014459.1:50366-71074 GCA_019453355.1 Ceratina japonica | reverse complement strand
TTTGAAATTGAAATATGATGTGACCGAAATTATAGTAATTAACGTCAAGTCGTTTAGCCTATTGATGTACATTATTTCTACTGGTGCTAAAAGATAATTGAATGAATTGTTGCTTAAAATTATTATTATTACTATCTANATATTTTTTCCTCAATTAAATTTTTTACATTTTCTACACTAGTTGTTAAATTATTATAACCGAGGAAAATTGATTAAACTATATAATAATTATTGTGTCTTTTGACACCGCATGGTACAAGAAATTAATTATTTAATGAAATTCTTCTTTTTACGCCTTGAAAAAGTGAGCAATATTTTCCTTTAAAACTACCCAAAAGCATCCGGTACAGAGCATTAGGATTCTTTGCAGATAATACGTCCAACCAACCACCGCTGTTAAGTATTACATATTTCTCACTCGGTCCCAAATACCCGCGATCCGAAAGCTGCCTTTCTTAAATTCCCGCAACAAATTCGCGTGAAGATAAAAGAGAAAAGTGCAAGGAGGAGGAGAGCGAACGCGAGGATGAAGAAGAGAAGAAATAAAAAAGTGTGCACGGAGGAACTCGCTTAATCGCGCGATAAATTAGTTCAGTTGGAAGTAGCGTGGTAGGGGTTGCGGGAAAACGGATGGCGGATTCGTACCAGGAGCAGATCCCGTTGGGCGAAACGAAAAGGGCGAGCGTTGCAAACAGAGACGCGGAAGGATTCAGGCTGGTACTAGGTATGTAATAGTTTCGCGCTAACTTAAACTCCGCGCGATCACTGCCGCCGCACCCGGCCGGCCGGCCGCTGCGACCATGTAAACTCGCGTTGAAGCTGCCCGGGTTATCGTGTGTGCGCGAGATAATGAAAACTACAGGAAACAGCCAGCGGCGGGTTCTGTTTCCGCGACGTATGCTCGCATTCCACAGCCACGCTGGAGATACTTTACGTCAACGTTGTTACCTAGAAACTTGTTAATGCTCCACTCTTTTTCTTTTTCCATCTGTGTCATATCTTTTTCTATTTCATCTTTCTTTCGTTCTTTTTATTTGTTGATTTGGTGGCTCGTCGATCGGACTAAATCTAGACTAGGACTAATCTACATGTACATAAATTTAGAAAGTTAGTAATGCTCCCTTCCACTCTTTTTCTCTTCCTATTTCTGTCATATCTTTTTCTATTTCATCTTTCTTTCGTTCTTTTTATTTTTTACCTTGTTGCCTCGTCGATCGGATCAATTTTGAGAAGTTTCTGAATTTACATGTACAGTGACTCCCATTAATATCCGGACACACTTCAAAACGGAATAAGTTCTTTAATATGGAGCCGACTAATTTAATTTTTTGTGGGCTTTTAAAAGGCTTAGTTTACTATGTAATGTGTAACAAACAATTAAGGTAGTTGTTTCCTAAATCGAAAGTATTGAAAATTGCTTGAAATTTTGTAGAAAATTAATATAGGTATCAACGGACATGTATGCAAAATCCTGGATCAATTGACCATCTCGTTTTTGTGATATTGTCAATCAAAATTCGCAATTTTTACTATACTTTGACGTTGCAGTAATGGTAACGGCACGTGAAAAATATCTTTCTTCGGTTATAGTAATAAAATGAGTATTGACAAATAGTTGAAAATCAAGACAAAATTAGTGTAAACTATAATAAAACACATGGATTTTTTTTGAAATTTTTTACCATCTAGTTACGGAGTAATATTATTCTAAATGTTATCGTTTTATCATTTTTCACGATGACTATGAGAAGTTCGATCGATGTAGCAACGTCGCCTTTTGCCGCTACACTCAAATTCATTGAGGAGTGATTAGATTAGAGAAGGGATTGAAGGTAGTTACTATAGTCGAACACATTTTTGAGATTATGCAATAGCCTGTGTGAAGTCACTGACACATAAATAGTATTATGTGGTAGTACTGCGACAGTGCTACGTTGCAACGTTTTTTTCTCAGTTTTAACTACGTAAATCATACGAGAGTATAATTCTTATTGAAAACACTTATTTTTTCATTGTATAATATAATAACTAAAATTCATTTTTCTTAATGTATGGTTTTTTAAGCTTTGTTTTGACTTATATTGGCCAACAACTACGTTAAAATAAATTACTATTCGTCAAAATCTCGAAGAAAAAAGAAAAGATCATGATGTTAAACTTTTTTGTTAGAGGCTCTAGCAAAAATTTCAAACATCCCATTTGTAGATCTAAAAGTGTTATATGAATGTATAAAGTTTTATAAAAATCCATGAAACCATCAAAGAGTTAGACATATCGAAGTATGTAAAAATTATTCAATTTACCCCACTCGTAGATTTTCAAGTCGTGGAGAACTGCGATTTTTTCAATTTCTAATCGCTTCTAGCTTCTAGCAATATTGATCAACTTTTATGAAACTTTGTACATGCATGTAACTTACTTAGATCTGCAAACGAGACAATTCCAATTTCTATTCCAGACCCTAATAGAAAAGTTAAAAACTATGTCCTTTACTATTTTCCTCGCGATTTCAATGAATACCAAGTTTTTTAAATTTTTTGTTACACATTCTATAGTAAATTAAGCTCTCTAAAATTCCACAGAAGATAAAGTTCTTTAATCCAATACTAAAAATCTTATACCGTTTCAAAATGTGTCCGAATATTAATGGACTGCACATAAATTTTCGTTAAATTCGCTTTTCGCAACACAATTTTGATCATGTTATTTGTGTCTCCAGCGTTTTGTAAATTCCCTTGATAGTTTGATACAAATTGAACGAATAATGGAATTAAATAAATATGTAATACGTTAAATGAATAACGAACGATGTATGGAAAGACTTATTGAGTTTTTAGCGAATTTAATTTTATATGAAATCTGATATCTGTGTATTTAACTGTTATTATAATTACCATAGCTAATGTGTATGCAATTTGATTCCATTCAAAATGAGTAAATGATAATGGCAGAAGCGCGGTGCAAGACGAGACGTAATTTCGCGGGGTAATTATAATAAACAAACATGATCCTAATAAATCTCGATAATCGCGGAATATGCAAATGCACGTAGCGAACTCTTTCTATACTTAGCTGTTAAATACTCGATTTTTGTTCGTTGCCGAATTAGCCCGAAGGCAACCGCGAAACCGCGTATGTAAATTGCGCGGTCCGTTCGTCCGGGCAAATGCATTTTTAAGCGTGTTTATTTTCGATTATGTCGACTCGTAACCCGGGCGCGGAAAACCGCGCGTAAAATATTCAATGGAGTGGTGACGGCGGCGGTTCGACCGAGCACGAATCGCGCTCGAATTAAAATTTCCCGTTCGCACGCGGGTGTGTGGTGGTGCGCGGTTCTTTTCGCGGAATTTGAATGTGAAAACGGAACGAAAGTTTGTTTTCGGACATCCGCAGATGGCAGATTTTGCTGAGTTGGGAGCGCCGGGTGGTTGGATTTTAGATGGGCCGATTCCAGAGATAGCAAGTTATGTATTCGCGGAACTTATTCGTCGAAGTGCTCGGAAAGCGATTTCAAAAGCGCGCGATTAAGTTTGATGACAAAAATTCATCGTTTCAAACCAACGGCGACAGGATTTGGTAATGAATTCTACCATTAACTACTTATTCGTCAAATTATCTTGAGATGCTTTTAATCTGATAATAATATCTGATATAAAAATTTATTATATATTATTAAATATATTTGTGTGTGTAATATGTATTAAGTATATTATTATATTTAGAACGTTTTGATCTTCAGGGCAATAAATGGACATAAGCATATAACAAAAACTGTACAGAAACAGATTCATTACATCAGCAGATTTAAGTATTATACAAGTATACATGGAATATTTAAGAATTCATCATATTTTTCATTATTATATTTTCGATTACTCTCAGACAATAAGCGAATTTTTTTGTTTCGGGTATAAGCAAACCTCTTCCTTTGTTCCAGCACCTTGAGGGAGGAGGAAAGTGCGACTGCTATTCGAGAGGCAGCACCGGCTTGCATAAATACAAGTTGATTTTTGCGCAAGCGAACGAACGAGCGACCAATCGACGGAGAATGCCGCGCTCGCTTTTGATTCAATAGAACCTGTTTACTGCATGAATGATTGAACGGTGCCGGAGAACTCGATTCGAGCATCGCCGATTACACTAACATCTCCGGCCGATCGAGCTGTTTTTTGGATGAAGATAAAATTAGACGTTGGTAGTTGGCTTTAAAGAGACTCGAGCATCACAAATCGTGTATGTAAAACGTGGAGATAATTGAATATCAAGAAAATGAAACGTTGCCCCATTTTGGTATTTGGAACAAGAGTTAATTGGAAGCTTTTTCTCAAGGACTGCAATGATACTTGTTTTACAGCTGCTGAAAGCTTATATTTAGTTTTTGGGATAAGAAATGTTCGAATACTAAAGTGTCATTAAAACGGCAAAATCAGATTTCGTAGTAAAAAATAACTCGAATTAAGAATGTAAAGACAGAAGAATCCAGGTGTTTAAAATACTTTTGAATTGAGCAATGTTTATTATCGATTAATTGAGCACAATGTGAGCGCAGACTGAATCACGTTTATCATCAGAATAACTAAACGCACCAATTCAAAAGCCGCGACAAAATCCAATTATCAGCAGAGTAATAAACGCTATTCTTTCCCGTTGATGACGTCCGTCAGAAAACGTAAAAGAGATGCTGCAAAGCACGCAATAACTCGGAGGCATCCGATATTCGTTACCCAATATCTCGTAAATAATACGGTTATAATCCGTCAAGATTACCCAATCGAACGTACAACGAATTACCATGATTCATTAATCATTTCACTCCTCCGTCCAGAAAGGGAATAGAGATCCGTTGTTGAATAAATCATAAGTAAAATTCGCGACACTGCTCCTTCTCAGATGCTAATTTTATACATCTATAATTTGTACTTGTTACAATTGTTGCACAGTTTCAGGGTGGTGTGTATGAACCGGGCGCCGAGAGATGTAGACACCGAGGAGGAGAGGAGGCGAACGAGAAACGGGGCAAAGCGGAAACTGTAGGAATAATATGGCAGAAACGTCCAGCCAGCCAGCCTCTCCAATCCCCTTTTCTAGCTCTTCCGTCATCCGCCACTCTTAGCTCGAGTATTTCGACCAGAGGAGAGGATTCTTACCACGGGAATATTCCTTTGTTCCTACTTCACAGGTTCTTGGGCGATAAAGAACACAGGCTGGAGAGGCATGACATCTCATCTCGAGAGCTCCACTTCAACCACCTCCTCCTGTTCTCGCTCGGCCTTTCTCTATTTCTCTCCTCTACGGCTCCCAGCCCTATTCTCGTCTATTCGCGTGTCGTCTGACGCCCTTATCACCTGTCTCTTTCCAATGGGCGAATTCGCACCCTCGCGTTTATTCAATTTTTCATTACGAATCTATAACTATTACTATAACTATTACTTATTAATATTACAATTATCTTATGGAAATAAACTGACTCTTGTTGAGGCATTCGTCCAAGAATAACAGATCGTTTTGAGAATTATTAAAAATTCTATCATTGGACGTTAAAATTCAAATACAATAACTATAACTGTTCATGCAAATCTCCGTTTCTTTTAATCTTCTGCTTCGACATTTTTCAAGCTTACATTTAATCCNGAGCTCTCGAGATGAGATGTCATGCCTCTCCAGCCTGTGTTCTTTATCGCCCAAGAACCTGTGAAGTAGGAACAAAGGAATATTCCCGTGGTAAGAATCCTCTCCTCTGGTCGAAATACTCGAGCTAAGAGTGGCGGATGACGGAAGAGCTAGAAAAGGGGATTGGAGAGGCTGGCTGGCTGGACGTTTCTGCCATATTATTTCTACAGTTTCCGCTTTGCCCCGTTTCTCGTTCGCCTCCTCTCCTCCTCGGTGTCTACATCTCTCGGCGCCCGGTTCATACACACCACCCTGAAACTGTGCAACAATTGTAACAAGTACAAATTATAGATGTATAAAATTAGCATCTGAGAAGGAGCAGTGTCGCGAATTTTACTTATGATTTATTCAACAACGGATCTCTATTCCCTTTCTGGACGGAGGAGTGAAATGATTAATGAATCATGGTAATTCGTTGTACGTTCGATTGGGTAATCTTGACGGATTATAACCGTATTATTTACGAGATATTGGGTAACGAATATCGGATGCCTCCGAGTTATTGCGTGCTTTGCAGCATCTCTTTCGTTAATATTTTCTGACGGACATCATCAACGGGAAAGAATAGCGTTTATTACTCTGCTGATAATTGGATTTTGTCGCGGCTTTTGAATTGGCGTGTTTAATTATTCTGATGGTGAACGTGATTCACTCTGCGCTCACATTGTACTCTATTAATCGATAATAAACATTGCTCAATTCGCAAGTACTATAAACATCCAAATTTTTCTGTCTTTACATTCTTAATTCGAGTTATTTTTTACTACGAAATCTGATTTTGCCGTTTTAATGACACTTTAGTATTCGAACATTTCTTATCCCAAAAACTAAATATAAGCTTTCAGCAGCTGTAAAACAAGTATCATTGCAGTTCTTGAGAAAAAGCTTCCAATTAACTCTTGTTCCAAATACCAAAATGGGGCAACGTTTCATTTTCTTGATATTCAATCTCCACGTTTTACATACACGATTTGTGATGCTCGAGTCTCTTTAAAGCCAACTACCAACGTCTAATTTTATCTTCATCCAAAAAACAGCTCGATCGGCCGGAGATGTTAGTGTAATCGGCGATGCTCGAATCGAGTTCTCCGGCACCGTTCAATCATTCATGCAGTAAACAGGTTCTATTGAATCAAAAGCGAGCGCGGCATTCTCCGTCGATTGGTCGCTCGTTCGTTCGCTTGCGCAAAAATCAACTTGTATTTATGCAAGCCGGTGCTGCCTCTCGAATAGCAGTCGCACTTTCCTCCTCCCTCAAGGTGCTGGAACAAAGGAAGAGGTTTGCTTATACCCGAAACAAAAAAATTCGCTTATTGTCTGAGAGTAATCGAAAATATAATAATGAAAAATATGATGAATTCTTAAATATTCCATGTATACTTGTATAATACTTAAATCTGCTGATGTAATGAATCTGTTTCTGTACAGTTTTTGTTATATGCTTATGTCCATTTATTGCCCTGAAGATCAAAACGTTCTAAATATAATAATATACTTAATACATATTACACACACAAATATATTTAATAATATATAATAAATTTTTATATCAGATATTATTATCAGATTAAAAGCATCTCAAGATAATTTGACGAATAAGTAGTTAATGGTAGAATTCATTACCAAATCCTGTCGCCGTTGGTTTGAAACGATGAATTTTTGTCATCAAACTTAATCGCGCGCTTTTGAAATCGCTTTCCGAGCACTTCGACGAATAAGTTCCGCGAATACATAACTTGCTATCTCTGGAATCGGCCCATCTAAAATCCAACCACCCGGCGCTCCCAACTCAGCAAAATCTGCCATCTGCGGATGTCCGAAAACAAACTTTCGTTCCGTTTTCACATTCAAATTCCGCGAAAAGAACCGCGCACCACCACACACCCGCGTGCGAACGGGAAATTTTAATTCGAGCGCGATTCGTGCTCGGTCGAACCGCCGCCGTCACCACTCCATTGAATATTTTACGCGCGGTTTTCCGCGCCCGGGTTACGAGTCGACATAATCGAAAATAAACACGCTTAAAAATGCATTTGCCCGGACGAACGGACCGCGCAATTTACATACGCGGTTTCGCGGTTGCCTTCGGGCTAATTCGGCAACGAACAAAAATCGAGTATTTAACAGCTAAGTATAGAAAGAGTTCGCTACGTGCATTTGCATATTCCGCGATTATCGAGATTTATTAGGATCATGTTTGTTTATTATAATTACCCCGCGAAATTACGTCTCGTCTTGCACCGCGCTTCTGCCATTATCATTTACTCATTTTGAATGGAATCAAATTGCATACACATTAGCTATGGTAATTATAATAACAGTTAAATACACAGATATCAGATTTCATATAAAATTAAATTCGCTAAAAACTCAATAAGTCTTTCCATACATCGTTCGTTATTCATTTAACGTATTACATATTTATTTAATTCCATTATTCGTTCAATTTGTATCAAACTATCAAGGGAATTTACAAAACGCTGGAGACACAAATAACATGATCAAAATTGTGTTGCGAAAAGCGAATTTAACGAAAATTTATGTGCAGTCCATTAATATTCGGACACATTTTGAAACGGTATAAGATTTTTAGTATTGGATTAAAGAACTTTATCTTCTGTGGAATTTTAGAGAGCTTAATTTACTATAGAATGTGTAACAAAAAATTTAAAAAACTTGGTATTCATTGAAATCGCGAGGAAAATAGTAAAGGACATAGTTTTTAACTTTTCTATTAGGGTCTGGAATAGAAATTGGAATTGTCTCGTTTGCAGATCTAAGTAAGTTACATGCATGTACAAAGTTTCATAAAAGTTGATCAATATTGCTAGAAGCTAGAAGCGATTAGAAATTGAAAAAATCGCAGTTCTCCACGACTTGAAAATCTACGAGTGGGGTAAATTGAATAATTTTTACATACTTCGATATGTCTAACTCTTTGATGGTTTCATGGATTTTTATAAAACTTTATACATTCATATAACACTTTTAGATCTACAAATGGGATGTTTGAAATTTTTGCTAGAGCCTCTAACAAAAAAGTTTAACATCATGATCTTTTCTTTTTTCTTCGAGATTTTGACGAATAGTAATTTATTTTAATTGTTTGTTACGCATTACATAGTAAACTAAGTTGTCTATTTTTGCCGATTTTTATGGAAAATTTAAAGCACATTTTAATTTTGATACAGATTTATTATGATTTACATTTTGATACACATATATTTGGAATATGACAATGATTTAATTTTTATACACATTTATACTTGGAATATGATAGTGATTTAATTTTTATACACATTTATAACTGGAATCTGACTTATTAGAATATACATTTAATTGGTTTTTAATCATTCTTACAAACACCTGTCCTAATGCCAGTTATCAAAACTCGACACACACTTTCGAGGCAACCCAATACATCCAGTTTTAAACAAGAATCAAACTACCGTCTTCTAACCACTGTAAACTTCTATGGGTATAGAAATAGAAATATATCATATTTACTATTTTATTTAGTATAGAAATAGATACTATTTCGATATTTAATATGTCAGAGTTAAGCAACGTCGAAAGAAAATCACTGAGTTCAATGAAGTTCTTAGTTAGTTCGTCAATAACCGATATTGAAGTCTCGAAGTTCACAGCCGATGGCTGATGATGATGATCAAGGTTAGGGGAGGAGGAAGACGTACGTCCCTCTCTTTCTGGTTCGGTTCACATTGCGCAGGGAAACTCTGCCGAAACTAAGCGAGCGGGCGAGCGTTGTGCAGCTGGCGTGCAATTTGGGTGGCCGAATACGCTCGAGAAACTTCGTTCCCAAAGACGTTAACTGTGTATAAGTCTTCAATAATCCATCGCTTGATCTTTTGTAACCATTTAAATCCAATACTTTACACCATCATTTATAAATGAATAAATGAATAAATGAATGAATTATTATATGAATTATTTCTTTACAAGTACAATGATTGATTATGTATTAATTATATTTAAAAAGTTACTCAGTTCTGAACTATGTAGGAATATTAATGCAGGTGAGTTTTTCTACTAATACCCACATATGTAGTTCTGATAATTATAATTATCCCTCCTGATCCATCATAATAAATGTATAATTCGTACCTATTCTTTTTTGCTTTTATTCCAAAAACTTTTCGAAACCCTACAGAAACTTCCGGCTGATACACGGTATATCTGCAGCAATCTCGTATTTCAAAACTTTGCACAACTTCCCAGCTTCGGTTACCCTGATCCTCTAATGTTCAATTTTCAAAGGAATAAGCGTCACGGTTTTTGATCCCCATCAATATTTCTAAACTTTAAAGCAAAATGGGTTTTTCACGAATAAATTTCCCGGATTTTCCGACTGAAAGAAGTCGATAGAGAGATAAGTTATTTTGTTGAAGACTCTATTAAACGGCGGCGTCGCGACACAAAAATATTTTCATTGAGTAAACAACGAGCGCCTTCTCTTCATCAGATTCTATGCTAATTTAATCTCGGCGAATATGAAATGGAAAAATAGAGAACCTCCTTCTCCCAATTTATCTCGGTCCAAGTTAATTAGCGAGGGATTATAAAAGCTACTGGGAATGGCGGAAGTCGAATATTTAATTCGTCGAAAACGCACGCAACAGCACCGTTTCCCTTTTTTATCCAATGCTAAATAAAAAGATACAATATTAACAAGCTTATATTATCTAAATAGAAACATTAGAAAAAATATGGTGGCGTCAAATTGGTCCTGTTCTTTGACTTATCTTATAATACGTCTGACAAATTTGACTCTGCTATGAATTTTGCAAGATGTGAGGTGGAATACGGTTAATGGTTGTTAATTGGGTTCAATTAGAATTATGAAACTAAATGAAATCGATAAAAGGAGAAAGAAGGAGGTCGTGATCGATGGGAGCTAACCGTGGTTTTACGTGGCGGTAGAAAACTGCGATTTAATTACCAGCTTGAGAAGGGCGACCTGTATAAATCAGTCAAGTCTCGGAGCTGCGTGTCGTAATAACTACCGCAGTAGTAACACTTATCGTAATAAGTATCGTAATAACTTCACGATAACTATCAACGGGTCGACGTAATAAATATTTTCGATAAACACGGAAGTATAATACAAAGAGAGTGACGTATACTGTTTGCGTTCCTAAAAAATATGGCCATCGTGTACGTGTACTTAATTAATGAAATTTAATATACAGGTACATGAATAGTTATTAATTGGTACGATATCTTGTTTAATCAACATCACATTGTAGGAACTCGATTTTTACTAATATAATGTATAATATAGGAAATCGAGTTTTATTAATGACTCTTCTAGCTGTCGATTTCGAATAAGGTGTTGCAGTACGAGAATAAAGCATTCTCAAACCATCCTTTGAATTAAATCACCCAAGCCAATAAAGGTGTTTGAACGGTACAAGACAAATTTAACATCTCATACGGTACGTCAAAACAAGCATGTGCCCCAACTTCTGTAGTCTCTTGTCAAAGTTTGGGCAGTTAAGTTAAATAAATAGAGATCTGACCAGAACAATTACGTGACACCGTTCAAACAAATACTCAATAGAACGCTTGACATCTTTCCACGAAGTGAGATAATTCGAAAACATACACAAAATTTTAGCGTACCATAACATGCTAACCTACTGATCAGCTGATCATATGATTCTATATAGATGAGAATAGACAATACACGTATACCTATATATACTATCGTTTATACCACGGAACATTAAGGATGTTCTGGAGGTACAATCGGAGACAAAAGTACATAAAATTCGAAATTCGTCAATATATTGGCAATGAAGGCTATTTATCATGTACATTTTGTATTAAAAATATAGATTAATTCCGAAAGCTTTTGTTTAATTAGTGAATTGCTTCTCATACTGGCTTTTTAATCAAGTTTCCTTAATATTACAAAAGATTCTAAGTGACTTTTCGTGAATGACTGTACCCTCTGATTTCAACTTGAACAAAATAAATTGGTCATGTTGAATATAGACAATTACGTAATAAAAAGTCAAAAATAAATATTTAAATAAAACAAAAATACTTCAGAAAGCAATATTTATAATTATTAATAAACATCTCAAATTTGTATAAAATTATGTTCTGATGACATTTTCTAGTAGTTTATAATGTTTTTTTTTAACTGTGAATTGTGTGAAATCCTTAAGTAAGGAACTTGTATTTTGAACGACTGTTATTGGAACTAATTGCAGATACTATTGTATCCATTTTTTATTGATTGTGGTGATTTTTCATTCAATAATTGATACTAAACGTAAATATTAATCGAAAAAATTAACTTTATTATGTGTCATACTGCAGATTTTATCCATTACAATACAGTATCAGAAAACGTAATTAATATATAAAATAACATACGGAAAGATAAAAAGTAAAGTGCGTGTTATTATTTCAAAGGATAAAAAAATTAGTTTTATAAATGTTTTTTTCATAAAAATTCGCTATCTAGTTATTAGTTCTCATTGTCATTATCAGCTTGAAATGGAAAGGATACAAATTGACCAAGTAAGTATGAACGTAACAAGGTTCGTAACACGTTTCACCGTGTAAAATCCGCGATAGGGTTCGTAAAGCGTGAAGCTGGAAGATTTTTAAAACGCGCTCAGTATTTCGTTCGCCTGGTCTAACGATAGTTAAAACTGAAACTGACAAGGGAACAAAACGATGTATGCTGTAGATCGCGGCCCGATTCGATCGCGAATGACTAAGTGACTTGTATATGTGTTAATTTATCGCGCGATCTACATCCAGGCTTTCACGGCGCGGCCTTCGGGTATCGATTAATTCTGGCCCCGGAAAGTAACGTTCGACAATAAAGAGGTATTCACCAGTTTATTTGCATTGAATGAGTGAACACTTGTTAAACGGAGACTGACTAGATAACATCGATAACAGTTTAACCATGAGTAACATCCTGCGGTGTTAATTATTTTCATTCTTCCGACTTCAAACTTTGCATGATTAATATCGAGCTTTTAATGACTGCTATAGTATTATAATATCAACATTATAATCTTTACCGGATTTGCAACAAGTAAAACGGAAATTTTCTGCATAGTCAATATTGAATGACCAATCTAGATAATCATTGGTTTGAATGATCAGTTTATAATTGAGCTATGACTTGCATTGTGATACCTGCGATGTAATTACTTTCTCCAAAATAGATGAATCATTTTTTTTCAAATCTNTAAAACGGAAATTTTCTGCATAGTCAATATTGAATGACCAATCTAGATAACCATTGGTTTGAATGATCAGTTTATAATTGAGCTATTAACTATGACTTGCATTGTGATACCTGCGATGTAATTACTTTCTCCAAAATAGATGAATCATTTTTTTTCAAATCCAAATTCAAAGGTTATAATTACGAATCCTCTTCCACTACAAACGTTAGTAAAACCCTTGTAAACCTCAAAACCACATTTTTTGCTAAAGCTTATCGCTGAACGAATCTGTACCAAATTTTTTACCAGTCAGTTTTACTCATGTACAAACAACATTCTTCGTTAGATTTGTAAAACATCGTGTTTGACTCTGGAATCCAACATCGCAATAAAAACGTTGAATGTAGAACTTGTATCTCGATATGTATTGTATCGCCTCGTTATTTAAAACGATTTGCTTACAATCGGTAATCTTACAAATAAAACACTTATCGCAAATTGACTGTATAAAGTAATTTGTTTTACAATTTCGACAAGCCTGCGTAAGCTGATAACGTTGTGTTGTCAAAAGTGACTGAGCATTATTGTTCTGTTCGCACAAGTGTTTTATTTTTATCGTGGAGGTGAACAGTTTCTCCGAATAAATGTGCACGGATATTTTAATGTTTATCACGAAAAAAACTCGTATCGTACTTCTTATCCAGAAGCAATTGTATCAACATCACAAAATTCTGATTAACATCGCGTGATTTTTAATTTCGAATGTTTTTAGATATTCTATCTTAAATAATGACATGTTGATTGTAGATAAGTGAATGGATTGTAAACATTTCCAGTTAAGTTTTGATATCGTCTAAAAAATTCCATTTTAAGAAACTGTGAGTATTCAGTTGCCAAAGATTGCGAAATAAATTATTGCACGATACGAAAACAGTACAAAATCCCTTAAAGAATGTTATCACTCTTTGAAATCTCAGTCCCCGAACGTCGAATCTGAATCGTCATTATTTCTATTACGAAATAATTCAGAGATCGAATCTCGATTCGACTGGAGAAACTGGAACGGCCGAGTTACACTTCAGAAATTGTATTACAAACCGCCCCTCGATCAGGATCCCGGGACGCTGTCAACAGAATCGATCGGTGGTACCGAGAACAAAACCTTCATTCTGCGTATCTTTTTTTCGATTTCACTCTTCCTCTCTTGAACCTCGTGCGAGCAGGACTCATGTAAATGAATGCAGGGTGATGCGAGACGATCCACTGAGCCTGTGTATCTACGCGTGCATTGTCCATGAGAATCGGGCCAGTGATTGGAAATCAAACGATCAAAACGAACGGGTTTCACTCACTTCGATATTCATAAGGTACTAACTTCCTCCTCTGCCTCCTCACATACCCGCTCGGTTCACCGATTCAATCATATCTCAGTGAAAGCACATGACAGACTATAATAGTTTGCATAGCGATACGAGGTTTGTTTTCCAGAAAGAGTTAATGTCGACTTCGTGGATGATAAGCGAGATTGTTGCCAGTTGATTGAAGCGAGATAAAACGTTTTGGCACATTAGACCATTTCCCTGTGTTTCAATGATTCGCACCATCAGTCATTTATCAGCTTAAGGATGTTCTGGAGGTATATAAAAACGTTCAGAAATTCTTGAAACGTTAACAAAACATAGTTTATACTATATTAAAGCAATTATCAAAGTTTGGGTTCGATTCACTTCATCGTTTAAAAATTATAGCAATTTGAAGTTTGCACATTATACGGTACGTAGATGCAACTTGGGTTTGTTATTTTCCTTCCAGTTATTCGCTTTATTTTATCACTCTGAAGTAAGACCACAGAGGGGAGAAGTCAGAATTGCCAAGGAACGTACTTTACGATCCTGTCGGCGTTTTTTATCACGCTAAATAAAAACAGTTTAATCCGAAACTCATTTCCCGCGTATGGAAGCGTACCGCTTAGGGAGATTGCCAGAGGAACAATGTTGACGCGGAAAAAAGTGGGAACTCATCCAAATGAAAGACGGAACGGGAACAAGAATTTGCCGAGTGTTTTCAGAAGCACTGAGATACTTGTTAACGATATCGAAGGAAATTCTTTCCCGAGACACAGCTGTTACCGGTCGGATTTATATCTCGTTCGTAGCCGGGGCCGTTGTAATTGTTACGCTTTCCAACCTGGGGAACGATATTGTATTATCTGCGAGATAAAGTCCGGTAATTATTTCGCGGCAGCCATAGTTTTCGGGTCGTACGGTATTAGGCGTGTAGGCGTAAGCGAACGCGGCCTCCATTGTTCCCCGGTGGCCTTCCGATCCTAATTTGATCGTGTTTTCAACAGCGAATGAAAACAACGCCGCGAAACAACGTAATTTCATCCGTTGATAACGGTCCCATTAAAACCAGCATCTTCTAATTACTCCATTGTATCCTGCATTAAATAAAGCCCGCAGATTCAGGTATCGTAAATACAGCTGTGCACTCTCAGTTAGAAGAAACCAAAGTTGAATTAATCGACGACACGAAAATTGACTTAACCAGTTAGTTATGACTAAAAATCTTCTAACTATTTCTTGTAGTCGTGTCTGTACGGCTTGGGCCAGCGAAGTTTAGCCTCTATTTTTAGTACCAAGTGATTCGTCAACCGTTTGTTGAAAGAATTCGCGCTCTAACTTCTTAGCCCGCCCATTGTCGCGAAATAAGTCGTTTCTGGTTGTATAGTTTTCCGGTCGCATACCGCGACGTATGATTCGTCGCGAACGCCCCGACCGCCTCAGTACTGTGCCTATTATATAAGGTTCTTCTCCGTAACAGCTCGGATAGGGGCACGGCTTACCTTGAACCGTGCACGCTTCTAGGGGTTTAAGGGTCAAACGCTTCTTTTCAACGAGAGAGCAAGAGCCGTGCCCTCTTTGGGTGCAGATCAAGGTCCAACGTCCGGCATGTTGATCCATTTTCTGAACGCCTTTACGTCGTTAAATAATCTTACAACGTGAATATCTTTAATTCAACGAGATGTATGAAATTACTGTGAAATATCTTAGAAAAATTGTCAAGAGTTATTTATATGGTTGTTAAGGATATTCTGGAGGTACAATCGGAGATAAAAGTACATAAAATTCTAAATTCGTCAATATATTGGCAATGAAGGCTATTTATCATGTATATTTTGTATTAAAAATATAGATTAATTCTGAAAGCTTTTGTTTAATTAGTGAATTGCTTCTCATACTGGCTTTTTAATCAAGTTTCCTTAATATTAGAAAAGATTCTAAGTGACTTTTGGTGAATGACTATATCCTCTGATTTCAACTTGAAGAAAATAAATTGGTCATGTTGAATATAGACAATTACATAATAAATAATCAAAAATAAATATTTAAATAAAACGAAAATACTTCAGAAAGCAATATTTAGAATTACTAATAATCATCTCAAATTTGTATAAAATTATGTTCTGATCACATTTTCTAGTAGTTTATAATGTTTTTTTTTTAACAGTTCAGTAAACATTAATAAATTTTATGTATTAATTAATTACGTAGTGTTTACTATATATAAAAAAAATTGAAGTTTCTGGCAACGTTTTTTCAAGGTTTAAATAGAATTTGAAGTGGAATTTTATGAATTCTCCATGAGAAGACGTATTAAAATGTGCAAACTTCAAATTGCTATAATTTTTAAACGATGAACTGAATCGAACCCAAACTTTGATAATTGCTTTAATATAGTAAATACTATGTTTTGTTAACGTTTCAAGAATTTCTGAACGTTTTCATATACCTCCAGAACATCCTTAAGATTTTTAGCAAGCGGAAATTCTTCGCACGTTTCGTTATATAGCGTAGACGCAGGTTTAGGTGAAGCAGTCGGTGCAGCTATTGTGCAGGAACAATAAATGACTCACGCCCAATGGAAATAATTATACAGCCCACTCTGGCGGATTCTATAGTAGCGAACCACTCTAAACGTCATTTATCACAAACGGCGAAGCCAGGCCTTCGACGAACCGCACCTCGAACATCCCAAAGAAGCCGCTTCAACCCCTTTCTATCCATTGAGTCGCGACTTCACTTTACTCCTGTACGAAAACGCGCTTTCAGAAGGCACGCGATTGTTTCCCACGCGAAAATTATACATTCACTTTGTACAGCACGCGTCGAGGTTTTCGACGAATACGAATGGCACTCGCGACGACGACGTCGAGGGAGCAGGGAAGGAAATATCAACGGGGTGGTGGTGGGNGCTTTCAGAAGGCACGCGATTGTTTCCCACGCGAAAATTATACATTCACTTTGTACAGCACACGTCGAGGTTTTCGACGAATACGAATGGCACTCGCGACGACGACGTCCAGGGAGCAGGGAAGGAAATATCAACGGGGTGGTGGTGGATCGGTGGTGGCGAGAAGAGCCTCGTGTGAGCAACGCGGCTTATTCGATTTATGCGTGGCTCGTTACCGGCGCTGTGCGATGTTAAACAATTAGAGAAAGAGGCGGTCGATTGAAAAGCGCGAGAGACCGTGAATCGAACCGTTAACCAGAGCCTGCGTTCGTTATTCCTAATTAGCCAGATCTAACGTGCCACGGGACAGATACGAGACAAATCGATTCGTGGCCGAATAGAAAAGAGAGAACGCGCCGCGCGGCATACGTTGACTCGGTGCAACGGCCTTCCGCGTCTCGTATGCTGATCGCACCCGCGGTAACGTGCACGGCGAATTAAATTGGTCATTACGGTACAGAAATTCGTCACGGAAAATCAGCAAATACAATTGGCCGATTCTTTTTTTCTCTTTTTGAAATCGAATATAAAATGGAATCATTCGAATGTTTCGAGCGCGTAAGCTGATATCGCAGTCGTGCAAGTATAATTATTCTTCTGTTTACGCGAAACGATTTAATGCTGTATTAAATCTATGATCGTAATTTCCTCTATCGACTGCGCGCTGCGACTACGAATTGAATATGCTCGTACATCATAATAAAAGGGAAAAATAGTGAAAATGAGAATTCGGCAATGTGTTTAGCATAAGGGAAATGATTATGTATGGATACACGTAAGACTTGTTATCGATTACGAAACCTTTCACCGAAGCGTGCGTAATCTGATCGTAAAACCTTAAGAGAAACCATAAATCGGATCCGCCTGCGTACAAACACGGCGCCGCCGCCGCCGCTTTGAACGACGCGACGCGATACGACACGGTACGTATCCACGAAACAGCATCGAGGATAATAAACCGAGAATTTTCGTATCAAGACGCTTCCGCGGTTACGTTCAAATTACAGATTTATCGGCACCGTTCGTCGGTATCCCGTTCGCCGTTATCTTCATCAATCTCGTTTCCCGCGAGAAGATTTGGCACGCAATCGCAAACAAAACGAGGAGGTAGGATGATTTACTGCGTAAGCAGCATACAATACACCGTGTAAAACGAAGCAACTTTAACTATTCTTTTCTCGAAAATGAGTGTTAATTCGAGCGGTTAACGTCATTGACTTTCACCGNTTACTGCGTAAGCAGCATACAATACACCGTGTAAAACGAAGCAACTTTAAGTATTCTTTTCTCGAAAATGAGTGTTAATTCGAGCGGTTAACGTCATTGACTTTTCACTTTGACTTTATGCGCGGAGGTGTCCGATTTCTTAAATATGCATGAAGGAAAACTAGAAATTTGTCGAAAATCTTCACGCTGCCAGCGTGGCCGATGCCACGGGTGTCTTCGTGGAGTTGTTGCATCCGTGTTGAGCCAAGAAGAAACTCTCGAAATCGAGAAACCGACTGCGGCTTTACGTATGCGAGACGGGTCCGGTGAACGTTTCAACCAATTCACCGAACGCTTCAATATTTAACGGGGAATTTTCAAAAGTTTCACCGCGCCGGAGAGTTCGAACTTTCAAATTGGATAAAAGGGAAAGATCAAGGAAAGGGAAGTCGTTCGAGTCGTTCATCGATTCTGGTCGGGAAACCGTGTGGGTGGAAAAGCTACGTCTGCAAGTTCGAAACACTGCAATTGTCAGCTAAAGGAAAAAAGACAATAATAGTATAATAAAATAATAATTGAATGAGTAGTATAATGAATAGTATAATAATTGAATGAATATAATAGTAGTATAATAGTATAATAATTGAATGAGTATAATAATAGTGTAATAGTATAATAATTGAATGAATAGTATAATGAATAGTATAATAATTGAATGAGTATAATAATACTATAATAGTATAATAATTGAATGAATAGTATAATGAATACTATAATAATTGAATGAGTATAATAATAGTATAATAGTATAATGAGTCGCNTATTATGACCTCGAGATTCTACTTACGTCCGGTTTAGACAAGTTGAGGCCTGAAACGGAATTTATATCATTTTACTCTTGACCTCGAGGTCCTTATTTTTATCGGAATTTGTTGATTCTGATTTGAGCCTAAAAGCCCTCTCTTTCATATTACTACGGAAATACTAGCATTTATACTATAGTTTGATAATAGAACTAAAAAAAGTATTAAACAATATTCAAAATTGTTTTAATTATAAAAGCTAATACAATTACTGTTTTATTTACCAAATGTCAGAAACTATTGTCGACTTAATTTTTTTAAATTGATGGAAACTCTTAAAAATAAACCTGTTAACGCGCTGATAATTAAATTTGGTAAATAAAAAAATAACTACACAAGCTTTTGTAATAAAATAAATGTTTAAATCTAATAACTTTAATATTCCTCATCAAACTATAGTCAACGTATTTAGCAGCCTTAAATATCAAATATTAAGTGGTTAAGTAATTATTATTAACACAAGTAGTAATAATCAAACAATATTGTTTCCATTGTAAAATTTCATTAAACCATCACTAAACCATTTTCTTAAAAATAGTGATGAGTAATTATTGACAGGAATCGAGTATTAACTAGCTATAAGCAATGATAGATAATTAGCATCTAAAATATACTTACAGTATATTTGATAAAAGAAACAATCTTGTTTGAGAGAGAGAGAAAGAGAGAGGTAATCTTTATTACTAGAACTGCGTAAGATTTAGGGGAACGAAAACAGTATTACATGTAGGATTTGAAAATTTCAACCGGAACTTCTTGACTTTTAAGGTTTAAAACAGAAGTTAAATTTCGACTCGGGATAGTATAATATAAATAGTATAATAGTATAATAATCAATTATTATAATACTATTCTATATAATACTATTCTATATACTATACTATATAATACTATTATTATAATACTATTATAATACTATTCAAATAGTATAATAATTAATAGTATAATAATTGATGTATGAAGCTCGGATGGTTACGTGACCCCTTCAACATTTTTTACGTTTTTCGCTTTGCTTTAATTCCGATCCGGCAAAAATAGTGCAAAATATGGATTGACGTCATTCGATTTTGCGTCGTTATATTAAAAGATTTACATAAATTCAATATCATGTTCTTTCGTATAATGCAGACTGTATCGTAGCTGCAGTAGCTGTACAATATCATAGTACGTGGTATCGTATCACTCTGAACAGCACTATATCCAACAGCTTGGCCGAAGTCTCCGAATTAAAAGAGGTTTCGCGAGCGCCGGTTCAATCTAGAGAATCACGGGCCGCAAGATGAACAAAACGTCGAATCACGAATTATACTCGTCGATCGAATCTTCAAGGGTAGTTCTCCCCCTGTATATATCCTCTTTCCTGCTGGCTCCCGACGATACGTCTAGTCGACTTAAACGATCGACCGATATCGAATTCTCCCGTCTCGCTGTTTCGCTCCTCGTCGTCATCCCCCTCCCC
>SMSR01014459.1:6396-41550 GCA_019453355.1 Ceratina japonica | reverse complement strand
CATAAAACGGCTCCGATTAACCTTTTACAAGGCGAGAAAAAATCGGCTCGAGGAAAACGCGGCGCGTGAACGAGAAAGGTTAATCGATCGGCCGAAAGCCGAGAAATCGACTCTGCTTGCTAAAGCTGTCAATTGACCGTGAGAAAAATATGCGAACCATGCATTCTTTCTCGCTATTCGACAAATCCATGATTACTGCTCAGTATTACAATTGTGTGTACATGTACAGTGACTTCCATTATTCGGACACATTTTGAAACGGTATAAGATTTTTAGTATTGGATTAAAGAACTTTATCTTCTGTGGAATTTTGGAGAGCTTAATTTACTATAGAATGTGTAATAAGAAATTAAAAAAAACTTGGTATTCATTGAAATCGCGAAGAAAATAGTAAAGGACATGGTTTTTAACTTTTTTATTAGGGTCTGGAATAAAAATTGGAAGTGTCTCGTTTGCAGATCTAAGTAACTTATATGCATGTACAAAGTTTCATAAAAGTCGATCAATATTGCTATAAGCTATAAGCGATTAGAAATTGAAAAAATCGCAGTTCTCCATGACTTGAAAATCTACTACTGGGATAAATTGAAGAATTTTTACATGTTTCGATATGTCTAATTCTTTGATGGTTTCATGGATTTTTATAAAACTTTATACATTCATATAACACTTTTAGATGTACAAACGGGATGTTTCACATTTTTGCTAGAGCCTCTAACAAAAAAGTTTAACATCATGATCTTTTGTTTTTTCTTCGAGATTTTGACAAATAGTAATTTATTTTAATTGTTTGTTACACATTACATAGTAAACTAAGCCTTTTAAAAGCCGACAAAAAATTAAGTTAATTGGCTCCATATTAAAGAACTTATTCCGTTTTGAAGTGTGTCCGGATATTAATGGGAGTCACTGTATCTAGACATCATGAATGAAAGATATCAATAAGAATTTGAAAATAGTAATTATTAGAACATTTGAGATTTTTATCGGAGCAACTTTATAGAAGAAAATGAAAAATTGATGCGTCAGAAGGAAATTGAGATATTTAGACATCATGAATCAGAGATACAACAAAAATTTTAAAATAGTAAATGTTAGAACATTTGAGATTTTTCTTGGAGCAATTTTATAGAAGAAAATGAAAAATTGATGCGTCAGAAGGAAATTGAGATATTTAGACATCATGAATCAAAGATACCAATAAAAATTTGAAAATAGTAAATGTTAGAACATTTGACATTTTTATCGGAGCAACTTTATAGAAGAAAATGAAAAATTGATACGTCAGAAGGAAATTGAGATATTTAGACATCATGAATCAAAGATACCAACAAGAATTTGAAAATAGTAAATATTAGAACATTTGAGATTTAAGAAAGAAGAATGCAAAGAACGTCCAAAAGTTACAAAAATCTCACGAGACCACTCTAGCCTTTTAATTATTATAAGAAGATGACGTTTCTATTAAAGGATAAAGAAATAATTGTACTAACTATAATAAATAATTGTACTAACTATAATAAATAATTGTACTAACTATAAACTCACGAGACCACTCTAGTCTTTTAATCCTTATAAGAAGATGACGTTTCTATTAAAGGGTAAAGAAGTAATTGTACTAACTACAATGGGAAACATTTAAATTTGGAACTATCACGGCGTGTTCGATTTAGCCGCATCTCCATGTCACATCCCAATAGAAACGTGGCGTGGTAACGCAGAACGTCAGAGGAAGCGAGTCGTTAATCTGCGGCTACGATCTCATTTCCACTAATTGGCTGATAGGGACGGCCGATACGCGGCGTATATGCGCCAGCACATGTGCAAACGCCACAAAGCTTTAGCGAAAGGGCCGTGAAATAAAGGACAAGTGAGAAGAGGCGCGCACTTACGTAGTACTTACTACAGTGGGTAGTACGGCATGCGAGGTACACGGGGATTTTCAGAGGGCGAAACAGGAGAGTCCTCCTCGTTGCGCGCGCCTCTTCATTCCTGCTACTCTTCGTGCCGCGTGTTCTCACCCCTCGATCGTACGAGTTTCTCCGAACCGCGTTGTTCCAATCGTTCCGTTTCCCTCCCTTAGTAAGGAATCGAGCTCCGAGTTTGTGAATTTCAAACTCTCCCTTTATGCATGGAACGCTGATACACGGGAAACTGTGTGCACGAATTGAGGACAAGAAGTAATTGAAGACTAGCACTGATTTCATACAGAATAAGAACAGTTCATAGTAGCACGAAAGAAGCAAGCTTCTTACGATTCTTTTTTATTGCCTTCAGTTTTTTTACACACCCTGGATTATTTTCCTCTTCTGTTTTCCGTCATATTTTGTATTTCATTGTCTTTCAAGATGACTCTCATCTACGCCCTTTAATCTCGACGATTTTGTTTCTTCCGCGTCGCAAGAACCCAGAAGGTAGAATGAACAAGGGTAGCGGGACAAGAATAGAAAATGTCAGGGGGATAGTAGTTATAGAGAGGGGAAACAAAGAGACAGAGAGAAGAGATTTCGTGACAAGACCGTTGTTAAAGGATAATAAGCTCGTGCAACGTTAATAGCTGTCGTAGAGGAGCTCCGCTGAGGGGAGTCGGTTCTACCCACTCTTGAGTGGATTTTGAACATCCCTCTCTTCAGCGGATTCTAAAGAATGTCTCTAAAAGCGGAAGTCGGTCCTGAAGGGTCCGTTAAACAGTGGCTCTAACGTTGAATGCCGCGACAAGTCTTGAAAGGGCTAGTTAGTCGAATTCGAATATGCCTAACTTAGTCCAAAACACGTATAATAATTGCCTCAACCGTTTATACCGAAATGTAGAAAGAATCAATAAGAGTAGTTGATTCTCAATCAAGATATTGCTTTTTAATCTGTCATTTCTAAAATTTCGTTACGCGAAAATGTTCAACATTTTTATCTGTTGACAAATCTGCAATAGTGTTCGTTAACCTTTGTGTTTGTTTATGACGCGCTCGTTTGCCCACAAATATTGACTGGTCGCGCAAATATGCAAATTCATATTCCAACGTTCCCCATAGGAATTCAACGCGTTCCTGTACTTGAAATTCCCGCGATTCCGGAATGAGATTCCCGAAATTACGTACAGGATTAGTTAAATCGTGAGGTATTAGAACAGTCTGATTACGTTAGAGTCGAAGTTGACAATTATCGTTAACTTAAGCTAATAGCCCAATGAAATCTTAATTCAGTAAGGATTTCCTCAAGTACATACAGTAGTACGTTCGTAATAATTACATCCTTCCGTCTCACATCTTTTTGTAATTAAATATCTCAATTTCCTTCTGACGTATCAATTTTTCATTTTCTTCTATAAAGTTGCTCCGATAAAAATCTCAAATGTTATAACATTTACTATTTTCAAATTCTTCTTGGTATCTTTGATTCATGATGTCTAAATATCTCAATTTCCTTCTGACGCATCAATTTTTCATTTTCTTCTATAAAGTTACGGATATGTTCGTTAGTCAGTTCGAAGTAAGACTTTCGCCTCATCACTCTATTTGCCTATTTAAACTGGCACAATTTCCATATGTTCGTGAGTCATTAAGCGCTATAATACACCTGGCACATATTTGAAATGACTCAGCATCGATTCGTCACGAGATTCATCATTACCATCTACCCTATCATGTTTTTAATGAATCATTAGATCTGCCGCTAATCATTAAAGATGCTTTCATTTCGAAATCTAAGAGGCAGTACATCGATGATCGAATCGTGACAGGGTCCGAAATACACACCGTGGAAAACGGACGCGGTACGCGTTCTTTCGATCCGTGCTATTTCGGAATGGTTAACAATCTGCCACGCTAGACGCGCGTTTCGCGGCAAAACGAAGCCTCTAGAAATAGCCAGGCACCTCGGCTCGTTCAGATCCGGCTCGCTCCACGAGGATTCACCGACCGCGAAGGTGTTACGTTATACCACCGCAGGGTTAAAGCAACGCTTCTAAAATACACGACCCGGCGTCGTCATTCACCGCACGTGAAAAAAATAGCGAGCTCGATTATGTCGAGCCAGGAGCTGACTTCGGAACTTCAGAGATGGGAACGACCGTGTATTGTGATATTGGTATATGTATACAGGACGAATTATTAATCGAAATAGTAAAAAATTACAACAGATTCGATTTTCATTTTATTAAAAAATGAATGAAAATATGGATTTTGTAATTGACAGAGTTCGCTAAATTGAATTCTCATATTTGTAAATTCTGTTTTTAACAAGATCAATAAATATCACATTATGTTAGATAAAAATTGTAAGTGAAATATCAAAATAAAAGATGGATAACAATACTTCTTTTTATTACTACTATAATACTGTATACTAATCGTACTATAACAGTTGGAGGAAATTAAGGATGTTCTACAGGTACAATCGGAGACCGAAGTACACAAAATTCGAAATTCGTCAATATATTGGCAATGAAGGCTATTTATCATGTATATTTTGTATTAAAAATATAGATTAATTCCGAAAGCTTTTGTTTAATTAATGAATTGCTTCTCATACTGGCTTTTTAATCAAGTTTCCTTAATATTAGAAAAGATTCTAAGTGACTTTTGTGAATGACTGTACCCTCTGATTTCAACTTGAAGAAAATAAATTGGTGATGTTGAATATAGACAATTACATAATAAAAGGTCAAAAATAAATATTTAAATAAAACAAAAATACTTCAGAATTTATAATTACTAATAAACATCTCAAATTTGTATAAAATTATGTTCTGATGACATTTTATAGTAGTTTATAATGTTTTTTTTTAACTCTTCAGTGAACGTTAATAAATTTTGTGTATTAATTAATTACATAGTGTTTACTATATATAGAAAAAAATTGAAGTTTCTGGCAACGTTTTTTCAAGGTTTAAATAGAATTTGAAGTGGAATTTTATGAATTCTCCATAAGAAGACGTATTAAAATGTGCAAACTTCAAATTGCTATAATTCTTAAACGATGAACTGAATCGAACCCAAACTTTGATAATTGCTTTAATATAGTAAAAGCTATGTTTTGTTAACGTTTCAAGAATTTCTGAACGTTTTTATATACCTCTAGAACATCCTTAATATTATTTGAAACCTATGCAAATATTATAATTATGTATTTGAATAAATAAGAGCATGGTATATATACCACAGTGCATATTATTGTGCGAGCTACCATTCAAGTCTCGCGAAGCAGATACAACTTACTAATTGACTTAGATTTGTGAATGCACGGTTGAACTTGATCCCATCCGTAGTAAACGGAACCGCGTTGCATCAACAATACATATACATATATATAGCAACGTGACACTGAATATAGCGCCAGGTAGGCTCGTCCGATTGTATCGTGTACGCGCATTATGCCGGGCACAGAAGGCATTGTGCCGGCGATATACAGTGCATATAATATATCTCGACCCTTTAAGAACGAAGACGGTGCACTCATGCCGCGTCGTCGTCGTGGGCCCGCTTCTCCCGGCGCGCGAGGTAAGAGGCGACGGTACTCCCTGCTGCAGCGACGCGCACCAACCTCGTTTACACCGCCCCTGGTGGTTACATGAAACTGGTTATAAACCAGAGGAAAATGGCCTAACTCGCGTCGTCCGATATGTACGTGCACGACCAGGTGATTATGAACCTGCTCGGTGCGTGTACCACGAAGAGCGTACCGCGCTGCTGTCTGTCGAACCTCTTTACCCCCGGCCGTGTGCCGTGTACAGGTATCATGTATACATACTCCGCTGTAAGCCTTCTGTACCCGCACTCGCCACTCGGCTTCCCGAGATTAACCCACGCTTTTTATCCGAACACGGCTGAGCCCTAAAAGGGTGGACAGTTCGTGCGGGAATATTAATGAAATCATAAAATCTTTACACTCGTCATCTACCCGTGAGAGGAATGAACATGTCTCTGAACTGAAGTAACAATTTTATCTGGACAGAAGATAGAGAGAGACTTGCTTGCAGAGGTTCGTACTCTGCCTTAGATTAGTGTTAACATGAATGTGGACTGCGGGAAGAACGTAATCATTATTTACAACAGATTCATTTCGTGCATAACCTTCGTACAGTCATTAAAAGCGCAATGCGTACTTGGCCACGTTCACAAGGAAATAGAGTGAGTTGGATGTAAGCGCGTCGATTCGAATTTGCCACCATTTTCAATGGTGAACGCCGCGCGATGATCCCGGAAGAGGAAATTCACGGGCGACGACTCGCGACGCGGAGGTCTACGCGGGAGGTCGCCGCGACAGATTTCTCGGAAGAAGTAAAACTCGGTCTCGCGAAACAACGATAAGGGAAAATTGGAAATTCCAACGGAAGAGACCGAGAGAGCTTTTTGCTTTTTACAGTCCCCTAACCCCTTCCGTTTTTTACGCTCCGCGGAGAAGATTGCTTGGCCATCAAGACGGCTACTTCACGTAAAGCTGTCTCGAGCGTCGTCGCTGTCGCTGTTTTCTGGCCGATCCGTTTGCCGGGCACGATCGAGTAAAGTAGATATATACATACATAGAGGTGCAGCGTGTACAGTCACGGACAACAAGACACGACACCATATGTTGCTTTTTATATCGATACAATGGAAGACGGAAACGTGCATTTAAATATTAGTTGTGTTCTGTATTGCAGATATAGCTCGGATGAAGAGTAGAACTTCAAAAGACTTAGTTAGCATTAAGGGTAGATATAGATAATCTAGGGTAGATTTATAGGACGTGATTTTTTTAAGGCGCAATAATAAAATTTTGAAGTTTTTTATTTTATTTTATCGATAACCAAGATAACCAATAAATGAGGAAGTTAAAATAGTGCAATCCATAAGATAAATTCTCATAAAGAATATTTTAGATTTAGATTAAATGCTGATAAAGAATATTTTAGATTTAGATTAAATTCTCATAAAGAATATTTTTCGGTCATCAGTTATTTCTTCAGAAGGAAGAAAGTCAAATCTTCATTATTTCACTCAAAACAATCTGCTTTGGATATAAAATAACTTATAAACAGATGCATTGTAACTACGATTTTCCGTTCACATTTTACTTATATTACTCAATGTTAGCATATTCTGATTAAGTAATGACTAAACCGCGCCAGATTTGAATTTTATCTTTCTTACGAAGTATCTGACGATCGAAAAATACTCTCATATAAAAACGAAAAATGTATTTCCATAAACCTATACTTTTAGCTAATTGTGTGGATAATATTCACAGTTTGCTTTGTGGCGATATATTATATTTATTTTATTTTAATATTGATTTTTTTATTTTTATTATAGCTTTTTATTATAATATTGATTTCTGCAATGCGTAATATTTAATATGGACAAAACCTAATTTGTAGAAGTCGGAAAGAAATGAAGATGCTTCTGAGATACGAACCACTCTAAAATTATACCAGAAGTTTTTTATTACTAGAATCTTAGTTCCACGTAGGGACGTAATTTAAGGAGGTTCTACCGGTAACAGTTTTTATAGTAAAAATAAAAAATAAAAATAATAGTAAAATAAATAATAAAATATAAAAATAATAGTAAAAGTGACGAAAAATCTAAAATTAAGCGTATGAGTAGATTTTGGTTAAATAATGACTGTGTTAAATTTTGGTGAACTTTCATGGGATGAGAGAAAAGTTCTGAATATTTCAATTTAAATTGTTTTTCGCAAATATTTAAGTTCCTATTGGTCGGACGATATATATGCATACGATTGAAATTATAGATTGATAAATTCTCTACAACAATCATTCTTGATATTTTTTTCCTGCGAATAACGGTTTTCAAAATAACACGCGGTAAAATTTTAAGTTTTCGAACCAAACCGCGTACATTATTCTTTTGAAAACTTCAAGTTTTTACCGCGTGTTGTTTTGAAAACCGTTGCCCGCAAGAAAAAAATACAAAGAACGATTGTTGTAGAGAATTTATCAATCTATAATTTCGATCGTATGCATATATATCGTCCGACCAATAGGAACTTTTCTTCAGAACTTTTCTCTCATCCCATGAAAGTTCACCAAAATTTAACACAGTCATTATTTAACCAAAATCGACTCATACGCTTAATTTTAGATTTTTCGTAATTTTAAAACTATTACCGGTAGAACCTCCTTAAGAGAAGAAAGTATGAAGGAATAGCGGGGACTAATGTGGATAGCAATTTTGACGTATTAGACTGGCCTCACCTGTTCTGACGTTTACGTGTGTTAGTGGACGATCGCCGCACGAAATCCAAACCAGTTTTCTTTCTACGGTCGGAGAAGATGGCACTTCTCTCGGTCCCCGTTTCATCGATCTCTGGCCCTGCACTATGGCCAGTGTTCAGATTCATGCGATCAAATGGAATCTGACGTAATCACGAAACAAAACTATTTAACGGACCGAAGGAATAGTTCATCTGTGTAGCTAGATGTTAAATCATAATTGCATAATCTTAAAGAACTCCCACAGATTCACATAAAATCAATGGAAACATTTAATTAGTTTAATAATATACAAGGCTGGTTGAATTATATTTGATATTACATACATCGATCTATTCTATTTATACTTAAAATATTTTATTTTAATTATTAATTTATATTATTAATATTTATATTTGGACTTAAATTTAATATGGAATCTAGGAAATGTGTGTGTGTGTGTGTGATAAAAATGTTCGATTTTACTCTCGCATCTACATTTTCCATATCCTAAAACGATTTCAATCTTATCTGTACAACCCATATCCGCTCAAAATCGTCCCGTGCAGTCGAACCTCGACAAATGAAATTGGCAATATACTTCGGTTGGCGTACCGAGAAAAATGATACGATACTCGCGAATAGAATAATCATAAAACGGTGTCGCGTACCGTGAAAAGAAAATGCATTCTATATTCAGCTATATTTGTTTTCCCCAATAAAAAAAAGATTTTTTCCTCTCGATAAATCTCTCGATTTCGTACATAAAACACAGACATCCATTAACGGAAACGGATATACGTCCGTCGGTCGGGTTTCAGTTTGAATTTATTTTCGACCATCTATTCAAGCAACAAATGAAAAGAGGAGGAATTACTACTTCCCAAGCTTGAATCGAACATTTTTCGGTATTTAAAGAATAATTTTTCCATTTCCATGGCCGTTCAATATCCGCAGAGATATTTCAAGTGATTAAAAATAAAAGAAGCTTTACAGAATTTCTAGTGTATTGAAGCATGCTCGATCCAACTGATTTCGAACTGCGCGACCCGAATTCTTAACGAACATTTAATGTGTTTGACGAAAGCCACGGTTATCAAGGGACCTTCCTATTTGCATACTCGAACGTCCGAATGCTTGTCGCTGAATAACCGTACACGTGCTCGAGTGCAAGTACATACATATGTACGTACGTATCGTCAGATGCTCGAAACACGTCACTGGCTTCCCAAGCGGTAGCAGACTAACCGTGAGTTCACTGTAATGAGAGACTAAAATGTTGAATCTGCAAGCGACCACGATCATTACTGAAATTCGCGAGCCAACCTGATTATTTGACGTTCCGTGAGCGTCTTACTGTGATAGACGAAAGCGGATTCCTCTGACATAAAAACGCCTTTTCGTCAATTTACTATTTAATGCCCACTGGCCTATTTCCGTCTAACGAGTTTGACCAAAAATTCTGAACACTGAACTTCTGAGTCTTAAATAGCATATCTTAGTGAAATATCAGAACTTACAATTAGATAGCGAAAACACTCAAGGATGTTTTGGAGGTACAATCGGAGACAAAAGTACATAAAATTCGAAATTTGTCAATATATTGGCAATGAAGGCTATTTATCATGTATATTTTGTATTAAAACATAGGTTAATTCTGAAAGCTTTTGTTTAATTAGAGAATTGCTTCTCATACTGGCTTTTTAATCAAGTTTCCTTAATATTAGAAAAGATTCTAAGTGACTTTTGTGAATGACTCTGATTTCAACTTGAAGAATATAAATTAGTGATGTTGAATATAGACAATTACATAATAAAAAGTCAAAAATAAATATTTAAATAAAACAAAAATACTTCAGGAAGCAATATTTATAATTACTAATAAACATCTCAAATTTGCATAAAATTATGTTCTGATGACATTTTATAGTAGTTTATAATGTTTTTTTTAACTGTTCAGTGAACATTAATAAATTTTGTGTATTAATTAATTACATAGTGTTTACTATATATAGAAAAAAATTGATGCTTCTGGCAACGTTTTTTCAAGGTTCAAATAAGATTTGAAGTGGAATTTAATGAATTGTCCATAAGAAACTTCAAATTGCTATAATTTTTAAACGATGAAGTGAATCGAACCCAAACTTTGATAATTGCTTGAATATAGTAAAAACTATGTTCTGTTAACGTTTCAAGAATTTCTGAACGTTTTTATACACCTCCAGAACATCCTTAATTTATTCCATCCTTACTTTGTCCTCTAACCCTTACTTCATCGACTAAGTGATTTACAGCATTGTAGACAATTTTTTATGTTGTTACACGACGCAAATCGAGAGCTTAATAAATTGACCTTGAATCCCAATCACCTCTGATGCAAACGACGGGCACACGAGTTGGTGCATCTGGTGTTCGGTCGTTTAACAGAATGACGATTTTATTGGAACTGACGTCAGTATCATGAGTTATCGATGCTGTATCTATTGTTCGTTTTAAGGATGCTATCTTTAGAGTTATCCTTGTTAACCTCCAATCCGGCTCGCGAATCGTTGTCAGGCTGCGAACCAAATTACATTACGTGGTGAAACTGAACCGCGTACAAATATTCTAACCACAAGATAATAAATGCCACTTTGCACGAAACCTCAAGCTAGGTGACAAACATTGTACGAAGACAGCGTAAGTCGTGATTCATAGCCGGAATCGGAAAGTAGCTGATTAATAGCATGAAAATAAATCATAATTTTCGAAATGGACCTTTTCTGCTGAATTATGTCGTTCAATTATTTGTATTTCTATTTTTAATGCAAATACTATATTTGAATATAATTTCCAGACACATTTTATAAATATTACTCCATTTCATCTAATTGGATGAAACACAACAGAAATGTTCCTTGTTTTCATTCTTAAATCAAGAAAGAAATGCAAAAATCAACATTCTAGCATGTTTAACTTCTATTCAATCTCTTAAGAAAATATTCTTCACATTAAATGTTGTTATAAGTCAGTTTCAAATACAGAGAGTTATTTTATATTATTCTTTTGATTTCCGAGTTATTAATGTTGTGTATTCATTAATTTCCAAAGACAGAATTGTAAAAAATCTCATTATTATTCTATTACATTACAAACGTGAACGTGAAATAAACGAGACACATCTTCCACGATATCACATGATAAATTCGACGCACAACGTAATTTTAACACGCGCCAATAATTCAATTAAATTCGCCACTAATTATGTACCGCGGTCAGCCAGAATCGGTGCCTACGCTTTTCCAAATCGATTTCGCGACGGTTTCATCGGAAAATTTTAAGTCGAATATCCGTTAATTAGGTATAATTCATTTTAACCTGTCAAACACTTTTTCCACCGCACGAGATCATGCATCATGCTAATTGAAAAGCCAAATTTCACGTTAATTGAAAGACCAAATAAGTAGGCGCGATAAAACGTATTTTCCTTCCACGATTGGATGTTACCTTCATGCTTTTAGTCAGACTTAGACAGATAGATTCATCGACGTAATGATGAGAATCTTAAGATTACAGATTTTACACATTTTACAAATCAAATTAAATGCAGAGATTATAAATATAATTATAAATTGTGTCGATGCATTTTCAATGCTTCAATGACGTAATAAATTCAATCACATATAAAAGACGATAAACGAGTTTAAAAAACAGATTTAAAAAAGTCAGAGCTGAAATCAGGAATCGTCGACCGATTGCTACTAGCTTGTTACGCTTGCGGGATGCAAGCGGCGATACACATACGTCTTGTTGCGGATAGCTAGTATAGATCATGCGAAACTATGCCGATACTTTTTCCCGTGGTATCCCCGAAGTACATCGCGTGCGCAACGAGTCATCGATAATCCGTGGCAAGCCAATGGAAAATAGGAGATTCCACTGGCAAGAAGCGAAGTTATTGCCTTAATAACTTCTTCTTTGTTGGGGAGCCCGCGCGATTTATCAACCTTGTCATTATCTGAAATAACATCGTTCCGCTACACTGGATGCAAATCGGCAAATTAGCAACGATCTCCATCGTATTGGCGATTTTCGACGCAATCAGCGACCATTGTCGACGGTCTAAATACAAAATTTCCCAGCTATCGAGGAACAAAATTACGTCGTCACAAGCAGCTTTCAAGTTTCGTAGTCAACAACGATGAATCGTTATAAAACCTTAAGGATGTTCTGGAGGTATATAAAAACGTTCTTTTCGTTCGGAGGTATATAAAAACGTTCAGAAATTCTTGAAACGTTAACAAAACATAGTTTTTACTATATTAAAGCAATTATCAAAGTTTGGGTTCGATTCACTTCATCGTTTAAAAATTATAGCAATTTGAAGTTTGCACATTTTAACACATTCTTATGGAGAATTCATTAAATTCCACTTCAAATCTTATTTGAACCTTGAAAAAACGTTGCCAGAAGCATCAATTTTTTTCTATATGTATATAGTAAACACTATGTAATTAATTAATACACTCAATTTATTAATGTTCATTGAACAGTTAAAAAAAAACATTATAAACTACTAGAAAATGTCATCAGAACGTTTATACAAATTTAAGACGTTAATTAGTAATTATAAATATTGTTTTCTGAAGTATTTTTGTTTCATTTAAATATTTATTTCTGACTTTTTATTATATAATTGTCAATTTATTTTCTTCGAGTTGAAATCAGAGGGTACAATCATTCACCAAAAGTCATTTAGAATCTTTTCTAATATTAAGGAAACTTGATTAAAAAACCAGTAAGAGAAGCAATTCACTAATTAAACAAAAGCTTTCGGAATTAATCTATATTTTTAATACATAATATACATGATAAATAGCCTTCATTGCCAATATATTGACGAATTTCGAATTTTATGTACTTTGGTCTCCGATTGTACCTCCAAAACATCCTTAAACAAGGATCTCCGATCCTCGCGTAAAGAACTTCGACGACGAACACCGGTGCATAATGCACGCAGGAAGAAAACAATCGGGCTACTAACGATAGACCGGATTAAGTTGGCATGACGATCCCTGACCTCGTGCACTAATTGCTTTCCCGAACTAATAAGAAAACAATGCGGGCGAATCGACGAGCCGCGTAAAATTTCAAGCGAGACCGCTCCAGGAGCTACGGTTTCGTCGATCAGCCGAGCGTGGAGGACAGATTCGAGGTAGAAGGAAGACTATTATCTGTCCACTTTATTGTGGGAAGGAACCTCGGTCGCGGCCTTAGCCCTTACCCTTGATTTGCGAAATGCTTAGGACAGAAATTCCCACGATGGACGATAGGTCGCTGGGCTACGAAACGAGCCAGCGATGAGAAGGATCCACCATTAACCCTTTGCACTAACGAGACGAGTCTAAAGGTGCGTCTACGCTTGTTACCTCTTACGTCACTGGTACCGCTACCTTCGTACTTGGTAACGACTATTCATAAAGATACAAGTGTGGATGGCTTTATCTATAAATAGCTTTTCAAATCGTTATTGAAATGAAAGTGTAATTATTTTCTATCTAGTCTGCGTATTATTCATGAATAAACAAATTTAACTAACAGATGTAAGAAAGTTCCTATTGAAAGATACATCATAAATTTCAAACACATGAAGTATTTTTCTACTGAAATGAATTCTATTATATGAGAACACCTCTTGTTATTGATGCTATTCAGGTTGGTGTGTAATATGGTCCATACAAAATTTATAAATGTCAATTCCGGCGTGGCATTCGGAGTGCAAAACATTATTCAGTATCCAGAAGCGCAAGCTGTGAAGAAATCCAGCAGTTCCTGACGCATTGTTTTCTTTCCAACATTCTACCCTTCGACAACCATTCGGTCGACAATGTTTTATTCAAACACTGACACAATAGATACCATTCGCATACAGCGTACAAGAGTACAGTCTGTCATTCCAATATATTGAATGTCCCACTTTTCGTGAGTGATCAACTCGAATATTTCCTTCTACGACAGGAAAATATATAAAATTTCTACATCTCTCAAAATTTCACGACTAGAGAAAAATTCTGAAGTAATGTAAGTATTTTACAACAGTTCAAACTTTATTAAAATCTTAAACGGGAGAATTTATAAACTATTACATTAAATTTTATTATTAATAATAAACTGAAAAGCTAAATTTATAGTTATTTCTCATCAATGTTCTATGCATTAACAACCATATATCTTAATTGAACAACCGGCCAAATATAAAAAAGAGAGGCAAGAAGCGATCCATGTTCTTCTCAGGTTTAGAACCTAAACAGCCTAACTGGTTCACGGATTGCTATATATAACTAGTACAAATGGCTGGTTAAATCCTAATCGTACAAAAACTTGATCGTAGAGAAATATATTCCGTTCAACGAAGCACATCAAACACTTAAAAACATATTTCACGTTTATATCTCAACGAGCCAAGGACGCGGAATTTTTATCAAGACAAAAATTCCTTTATTTAGAAAACCTTGCAATTATCTCATAACTACCCACAATCCAATAGAAACTAAAAATGATTAATCATTGCCAAATCAAACTTTTGGTTAATTAATTAATTGCGCCGAAATTTGCAATTTAAGCTTCATTTTTATCGAATTTCTTCGAACATAGTAGAACGATAAGCCTAAAAATTGTTGTATGAGGTCGTCGATCCTCGTCGCAAGAGGCGTGAGCTCGTGCAAGATCATTATAATCGCGATTGCGCCAGGAATATCGATCTTGAATCAGGAACTGCATGAAAATCTGTAATTTGCAATAATTTTGCGAACGGTCCCACGACCGCGTTACCCGACCGTAACCTGTCCGTCATATTTCTCTCTTCAGCGCCGGTCCTTCATGAATATTAATCCCGCGCACCCGAAAATATAATGCAGTAATGCTTTTATCGGCTGGACGGACGGTCGCGCCGGCCCGGATCGTTGCATTCCGCGCGTCGCGCCGCCGCGGCTTCGTTGCTCTTTTTATCCGATCCAAACCCGGTTCCACCCTTTCTTTCGCCTCCTGTCGTTCGGCAGGAAGCGCATTTTATCAATATTTATGAACGGCCCGAGGTAAGGTCACTCGAAGGACGTTTTTTCGGGTCAAAAATTACGCCGAATCACACGGCCTCTTTCTTATTCATTGCCGTAACGCTGTACGTTGCAACTTTACGCTCACCGACTCTGAACGAGTAAAAGCAATTTTATCTGCAAATCATTGAATCACGGCATCATTGAAAGTTTGTAAATAAATACGAGATTTCCAGCCAACACAGATCGCAGATCATAAATGTGATGTAAGATACATAAATCATTTCCATTATGGATAATCGAACGAACGTCAATGATAAAACTAATTAAAGGAAATCACTGGCAATATTGAATGACTTGATCGAATCTATAACTCGTTTTCTGTTTCCACTCTAGACAGCAATTCTACGTGCTTATATACCTGGTTGTGCTATACATACGAACGTAGTACGTACGAGTGACTCAAATGTAACCACTAACAAATCCTATACAGAAATCCTAGGAATAAATCAATTTGACCCGGCAAGGTTTGGGCAGTATCCGATAAATTGTCATTTACAATTCCGACCGAGCCTAAATATTGTGAGATTACTTTTCCTTGTTACCGAAATCCTGTACCTTGTTCTTTTCTGAACTTTCGGTGCTGTCCGTGAAGTTATGTAACAGGCGAAAAGAAAACTGTGAAAAAGAAATGGCAAAAAACGTGAGTCTATAGTGATGACTCCTGTACTTAAAATAATCGAAACTTTTGCTGTTCTATTCTCTAAAGAAATTGTTTCTTCTTTTCAATTAATTTAAAACAGGAACTCGCGGAAACATATTCTGGAACGAAACAAACAAAAATATAATCCTGTATTATACTTCTTTTCTACACACGATGGTGTTTACATGAGCACGTGTGTTTTTTATTTATTTTGTCTAACATTTCCTTGTTTTTGCACCTAATTTATCGCTTCCTGTCATCTCAAAAATTATGTTCGCTGCTAGTGTTATTTCAGACAATATTTCTCTCTTTTTTTAACTTCTCCATCCGTTTTGTAAAATTTATCGTAGTTTCTATTTATTTCCCGGACGTCATCTTTTTTCTCACTTAGAGTACAATCGTAATAACTGTATAATACTAAAAATAAATATAAACACGATACGTATAGAACGAATAATATTGTTGATCGAATTCTGGAAAACTTTTCACATTTCGAGCCACATTACTTTTTAACGATGATTCAAGTAAGAAAAGAAGTTGCTATACGTCGAGAAGACTATAAAACAAGAGAACAATTACTGATATTTGTTAATAAGTAAAATAAAATAGCCATATTTCAATTCTTTTCACATTTCATGTGAATCCTTCGAGCCATATTACTTTTTAACGATAATTCAAGTAAGAAGAACGTTGCGCTACGTCGAGACGGCTATAAAACTAATTACTGATATTTGTTAATAAGCAAAATAACATAGCCATATTTCAATTTCACGAATCTCTGAAATCCGGACTTAATATTAATCTTCTCAAAATACCGCGTTTAACCGGCATTAAAACTCCATCAAGAGTGGAGTCAGGGACCATTGATCCCATTGTCGCCAGCAATCACTGCCTCGAATCAATTTTTATTACTCAGACTATTCAATCCCATCCATCCCGGCGGCGTTCCCCTCGTAAATGCTAAACATAACACGACGTTCTAAAAGGGACCCCTGCTAGACCAAACAGTCATCATTAAATTGACGAGATATCCAGTATCCCACTGCAACTCATTTATTAGATGCACCAGCACGGGACATACCTCGATGCATAATTAATTTCAACGAATCAGTTATCAAAAGACGAATATTCACAAATGTTAGCATGCTTGCTAACATCTTCGGNACCAGCACGGGACATACCTCGATGCATAATTAATTTCAACGAATCAGTTATCAAAAGACGAGTATTCGCAAATGTTAGCATGCTTGCTAACATCTTCGTATATACGATTCGGCGTCCCATAGATATGCAGGCTTAGCCACGGAGTTTGGTACCAGTGAAACCGGACGATATAGAAAAAACCGGGACGAAAAAAGAGAGGAGAAAAGGAAAAATCCTCGGGGACGGACAGGTCCCAATGCCCCTGGTAGTGATTTACGTCTCTTTCTGGTATCGTTATTCGGTGGCACGACGGCACCGCCGGTGCACTTCGCAGTCCATTGCCGTGCGGCACGATAAGCCGGTCGGCCATAAAACCGAAATTTCGCAGCCTCCCAAGTATAACGTCGCCATAAATCGCAATCGTAACTCTCCATTACCATTCAATAGGAATGCTGAGAGGGAAGGAAAAGGAAGAAAAAAAATGGATTGGCCAGGACCAGTGCTCCGCGTCGGTGCCGGCAACTGATCTTTAGCTGCCTGAACGAGACGTGCGTGCTTTATTTGGCATAAAATCGAGCGGGTAGTGTTAAGGAGGCTTCCCACTGACGACTCGTGTCGTCAAGATTTTTCACGACCAGGGATTTTCACCAGTCGAATGCAAGCAATCCGGTGCCGTAATCAGAAATACGACATATAGAGAAATTAAAGCATTTTAAGAGCAGGCATACCATAATGGGTCCTGAATTATTTTTTCAAACGAGTACTCAAGAATATGGATTAGATACAATGTAATGTACGAAATATTGACTTTAGAAGAAAAAGGATTAAGGATAATGTGTTAATTTTCATTTAAGGATGTTCTGGAGGTATATAAAAGCGTTCAGAAATTCTTGAAACGTTAACAAAACATAGTTTTTACTATAGCAAAGCAATTATCAATGTTTGGATTCAATTCACTTCATCGCCTAAAAATTATAGCAATTTGAAGTTTGCATTTTAATACGTCTTTTCGAAAAAATTTTAATACGTCTTCTTATGGACAATTCATTAAATTCCACTTCAAATCCTATTTAAACCTTGAAAAAACGTTGCCAGAAGCATCAATTTTTTTCTATATATAGTAAACACTGTGTAATTAATTAATACACAAAATTTATTAATGCTCACTGAACAGTTAGAAAAAAAAACATTATAAACTACTAGAAAATGTCATCAGAACATAATTTTATACAAATTTGAGATGTTTATTAGTAATTATAAATATTGCTTTCTCAAGTATTTTTCTTTTATTTAAATATTTATTTTTTACTTTTTATTATGTAATTGTCTATATTCAACATCACCAATTTATTTTCTTCAAGTTGAAATCAGAGGGTACAGTCATTCACAAAAGTCACTTAGAATCTTTTCTAATATTAAGGAAACTTGATTAAAAAGCCAGTAGGAGAAGCATTTCACTAATTAAACAAAAGCTTTCGGAATTAATCTATAGTTTTAATACAATATACATATACATCATAAATAGCCTTCATTGCCAATATATTGACGAATTTCGAATTTTATGTACTTTTGTCTCGGATTATATCTCCAGAACATCCTTAAATGTATTGCATTCCATACTCTATTAGACCATTTGTAGCTCAAAAGGCAGAAGTTAAATCCTGGATTCTGTGCCATGACTATCCATGCCATGGCTTTGGCTAGCAGGTAGTTAGACATAAAACAGCAGGGGATCTGATCCGTACTCTTTGCCACTCGTTCTGTAAAATAACACCGGTGCCCTCCAAGGTACCCTGCTTTGACACGCTTTTCCCTAGATCTCATGTTTACTACTACCACTGGATTTCACGTCTTCGACGCTTTTTAATTTGCTAAACGTTTCGGTCAGTTCGGTGTTGGTAATGGGAATGGTCCTTTACGCTCCATTCCGGACGCGTTGCGAACTCCGCTAGGCACGTTGCGCTGGAATGCACCCCCCGATCGCAATCTAATTTTAATATTATGTAACGCGGATATACCGCTCGCCGCGCGTGAAAAAGACCGATTTTCTCGCGAGTAGCTGTGCTTTATGCTCCAGGTGAAGCTATTCGAGGTTGAAGTAAGTACCTGAGAGACCGTGACCGGACGTTTAGATTACTATTACGTATATAAGTGAACAAGTAGGACGTAAGTGTACCTTGTAGTCATTATTGCTATTTTAGGTGAAATTGTTCTCTAAAAGTCTCACGGTTATTGAATTAATATGTACAGATACCTCAAACGATTTTGGGCCAATTTTAATTGTACGTGGCGTTACAATTGGTCCAAAATCGTTTGAGGTACTTGTACATACACTTGTTAGCAGATAAATGTAGGCAGGTACATACAAATAATATGCTGAATCAGAGTTATATCAATTATTATAATAGATACTTAATTTAATTAAAACGACAGTACAACCTGAAGTATAAAAAACATGTCGATGCTGAGCAGACGAGAAATATTCACAGCAATTGTACTACTGAATGAAACGTACGTTTTTTCGTGTATGCGAGGAGGTCGTTCGGGAATCGTTTTCGGTAGCCGTACAATCCGCTTTTCGAATACCTTCTCGTTGGATCGTAGATCAAGATGTTTATCGTTTCGTGTTAAAAATTGCGTGCGCCGGTGGCGGTGGCGGTAACACGCGTAAATTCACCGACGCGTCTCGTTACATTTTCCGAGAAATAAATTCGAGGGAACGCGGCACTATAAATTCCGAGCGCAGCTTCGATCATAAATTCGTTGTACGGCACTGGTTTAGCATACGCGGGACAGAACGCGCGAAGGTAAAGAGGATTCTTATGTAACAGAACGTCAAATAATATAAAAGGCAGTTCGGGTAGAATGTATATACTTCCTATGTAGACTGTATGTACACCCGACTCATTGTATTTTCTACCAAATACGGTGATCGTCGTATGTAAGGCCAAATAACAATGAGTTAGGTAGTGCATGTACGTATATTTCACATTCACATGTTAGTATAATTTACTAACTGTTTAATCTGTATACATTGAAGAACATTCGTTTACCTATATTTATGCGTAGATATCATTCAATCTGATAAGACAATTATCCATTGATAAAATAAATGTTCTCTTATTGTAACAAAATAACAAGTTTAGAATCTTGAGACCTCAAAAGTGTAAGTTCAATCCCAAAAAGTATGGGTTTTTTATTACCAGATAATATCATTCTTTATTAAGATGTATTTCCATATCAACAACGAAAAACGCCTTCGATATTACAAGATTATAATCACGAACATCCAGTGTTACCTATAGATACATCTGACACGAACCGGCGCAGAAAATTCGAGTAAGATTGAAAGCGTACATTCGACTTCCTGTCTTTCGATCTCATTTCGAATTCGCCCGAAAGAAGTTCGAATGAATCGAATTTTTTTGCCGTGGCCGAACCGGTCCACTTTAAATGCATCGCGAAGCTGCGTCAAGGATGCCTTTGCAAAGGGCGAGGCCGAATTTAACCGCAGCGGAGAACAAGTAAAAGAGTTCTATACACACGGAGGAGAGAGGACCGGGAACGTCCGCGAGATACACAACCGGTACACAATCGCGCGGTACCCTATAGGTATACCTACTATAATGCCGGGACCATAAACGTACTTTTTATTCCTTTTCCGTGAGAGTAACGCTTCCCAGTCCCGTTATGTCGGCGGACGAGGATCCAAAGAGAACCGTCCAGCATCTTGCGGAACGGTCAAATCTTTCAGAAGCACCGGGCCGCGTCCAAAACGGCTTTCAAATTAACCGCATCGTAATTTCCTCTTGATAGAATCTACTCGGACGTATCCTTGCGGGGAGAAAACAATAAAGGGAAGAGAATTGTTAACTAAGGGGAGGGGCACTGCATTTGTCAGAATATTGACATTCTTCATTCATCGGTCATTGTCAATAAAGATAACTTATTAAAATCATGTTAGAATTACGCATCAAATCAATGTGGATACAACCTTTTAACAAATTTCTTCATAAGAGAAGACTATTAACATTCGTCAAAACACACGAGTACATAATGTAATCAAAACGCAAATTAAAATCTTATAGCAGGATTAGTCAGCATCCTGCGTGCTTATTGAAGTGTCTGATCGCACATATCGTGCCAACAGCGTAAAATCGGCCAACGCCGAGGATAGAATGTCGAAACGTGGTAAATATGATCGGTGAGCCGGTTACGGATCGGAGCTGGAGATAGAGACAGGTCGTCGTTGAATGCGGAAGGAATAGCGCGCGATCGACCGACCCGACTCCGTTGCCGGAGCCGCGTGTTGTTTCGACGTTGCGACACGACGACGACGCAATTGGGTCAAAGTGGTGCAGTCACGAAGGTGGCCGGCCGGTCGAGGTTTCAGCGACACTGCAGTAATCGCATTTAAGCGTGTACCCGAGACCTCCGTGAGAATAGTTGCGGCCGAAGGGCTGTTCCAGAAACACTGCCACGGAACAAAGGAACGCCACGTGCACGCTTGCCGCGCTTCTGCGCACCGGGAATTCGACCACCTCGCAAATTTACTCCCACTTTGATCGGATTCAATCGGTACATTTCGTCAAACAACTCTGAATAGTTTACGAGAACCTGTGGATCAAACACTGTAATCGAGTAAAAAATTTCATCCTATTTTAAATTTCGATTAATTTGCAGAAGAATTCCGAATTTTAAATCGGGACATGATTATGAATGCTTGTAATTTGCTTGTAAAATGCTTTGTATTGCTTGCAGACGAGAAACTCATTTCTATAGTTTTCATAATTCGTATAATTTTCAATAAATATTAAAATATAATTAGCATTGCATTATTTTTTCTTTATTTCATATCATGCTGCATTTTGAAGTTAATAAATATAATTCTTAGTTTGGTTTTTATGAGCTTCTTCCCAAAACTTAGCAAATTCGTCAAATTGTTCCAGCATTCTTTGCAAGGTACGATATTTTCGCTTGTCCCTCGAAAGTATTTAGACCTGATATCGATTTAACAAAAAGACGCTCATTATTCTACTTTTCATGTTCTTTCATTAAGTTTCCTTCCCGTTCCAACTTCGTTTATTGTTCATTGACTTGACGCGTGTTTTCCCCCGTTTCGAGCTACGCACCAGATGGCCGCGCGTGCACAATGCACATATGTATGTACGTGAGTAAGATTACGTATCCCGGCGTGTAGTTTACACAAAGCACGTGTGCACGATTAGGTGAATGAAGCGCGTCAGTGTGTCAAAGCAAAACACCGCAGAAGTGTCACGTCGACAAAGCTATCTGGACACGATCGTAAAACCGCGACGCGACAGACCCGGACCTTTCACGAGCTCGGTTCCAACCATCATTTTGACAGCCAACACCGTGTAACGAGCTAATAACGAGTTCTACGATGACAATGAGTAACCTCTTGGCCAATCTTGGCCCACTGGAATCTCTTAGAAACTGGATTCTATACAATTTTAATCCATTCTTGGAACAACGTGTCAAAAATTCTTTTCAAAATCATGGTTTAAGTCGAAGGTAACGACGAAGTTGCTAATTGCAAGACTTGCAATCTGAAAGACTTGAATAGTATTAAAAAGTAAGCAATTTTGATTGTATATCGAAAATTTTTCATAAAGAGTATTCACTTTTACTGCCTTAACAAAATTTTTGGAAACTGTATCATTTATTATTCCACTTGTTAGAAACCTTTTAAAAATTAAGGGAAAATGTTCGCGCTTGTCCAGAGGTTCTGGGCTGCTGTTCCTCACAGTCCTTTTACCGGAAGACACCTTTGCCTTCCCCACTCCATGGCCAGATCCTTCAAGAACAACTTTGTCAGTCTTTGTGTTTTAAGGCTAGGCAACATCCAGCTGCTTGCCTTTCCTAACCGTTTCCATGTTTCTTTATAAACAATCTGTTTTATGGCAATCAATGATTTCGTAACGTCGGATCGCTAGCCATCTAAAATCCCATCCTTGCAAACTCTCTTAGGACCCACGCAGGCTGGGTCCCTGTCACAAAACATCTAAAACGAGGTACGCCAGGCTAATCGTCCTCGGCAGTCCTTAAAAATAAGCTACCGCTAACATACTCCATTATGTATTAATAGATAAACTTCGTATCTGCACAATAACATAAAGTGTCAATGTTATGCAGTAAATTGACCAAAAATATACAGTGACTTCCATTAATATTCGGACACATTTTGAAACTGGGATAAATTGAAGAATTTTTACATATTTCGATATGTCTAACTCTTTTACGGTTTCATAGATTTTTATAAAACTTTATACATTCATATAACAGTTTTAGATGTACAAACGGGATGATTGAAATTTTTACTAGAGCCTCTAACAAAAAAGTTTAACATCATGATCTTTTCTTTTTCCTTCGAGATTTTGACGAATAGTAATTTATTTTAATTGTTTGTTACACATTACATAGAAAACTAAGCCTTTTAAAAGCCCACAAAAAATTAAGTTAGTTGGCTCCATATTAATGAACTTATTCCGTTTTGAAGTGTGTCCGGATATTAATGGAAGTCACTGTACATGTAAAATAATCGATGTTTCGAACTTAAGTACTTCTTCGAAAAGTTGAAACTTACAATCAAATCTAGAAGAGGAAATCTACTACTATTTCAATGCCTATTTTTTTCAAAATGACTAAATTATTTAAATTTATAATAATACTCAAAACGACCTGTTATTCTTGGATGAATGCCTCAACAAAAGTCAGTTTATTTCCATAAGATATTTGTAAATTATATTTATTTGTATATTTATATATGNACTCAAAACGACCTGTTATTCTTGGATGAATGCCTCAACAAGAGTCAGTTCATTTCCATAAGATATTTGTAAATTATATTTATTTATATATTTATATATATTCAATTATATTGAGTTTATATTTATATTAAAAATATTTGTAAATTCGTTTTGAGTATTATTAAAAATTCTATCATTGGACGTTAAAATTCAAATACTTATTTAAATTTACTATACGTATATCCATGAACACGAAGACGGCGGCAAGTGATCATTAGTTCCCATACGAAACGTCCGGGTATCTGTAAGCGTCGGTGAACGCGCCATTCGAATTTATGCAAAGCACGCTCGCGCGTTTCAATGAATGAAACACGTAAAATGTGTCAGGTCGCGAACGGCGCGCAGCCGCATAGTCGTACGCAACTGCGCGTTCTTGCAACGCGAGCGCGAGGTATGCGACACAACCGGCAGAGATCCCCTGGCCATTAATGAATATAGTTACGCGCACACAATTTATGATCCTCGCCCTCCGAGCCTCTCCTCTACTGTCGTAATACGGCAAGCATATATATTTCTCCATTGGTTAGATGCTTAATAACGTCGATTTATAATAGTTAGCCGGCCAGACGACTTTGAGAAGCGTGGAACCGCTCCCTCGATATCGACGAACGACTAATAATACATTTTGAAGAATTACTCGGGCCAAGGTGAAGTTCGGCAAATGGTCCGAGCATCCGGCCACGATTTCCATACATTTTTCTCCGGCGAACGTAATTTATCGCAAGCCGTGCCACCCCCGTTCGACCGACTCGATATAATTTAACCGATCGTCTCAGATCATCTAGCGGCGTAACACCGAACGATACATACTGCTGGTTCGGTACGAGTATCAGGATGAGTAGTTCGGTTAATGGTTCGCTGGTTGAAAATTAATCGAACCGTTTCTCGCGGTAATGATTTTAACTACTCATTTGCGATCGGACTGTGCGCCTTCTTTTAAATTCGCTCGATTCGAGGCGAAACAGTCAATACTAAGTAAGAGCGCGTTTTAATTGCAGTATAACATTACTTATAAAATATGATCTCGTGATAAAACGTACGGAGATGATGGACGGGAGAAACGGGAGATTAAAAGGGAAATTAAAATTCTTGGAAGGAAAATATGTGTAACGAGAATCCGCGATGCGGTAATTGGATATATTAAGTAAATGAGAATGCTGACGAAGAGAAAAATTTCCCCTCGAGAGAGAACTTTTGCTATAGATATAGACCGTTTCACGTCAGCGTGTTCGCGGTCGCAGCACATTTTTCCATTATCGGGAAACATTTGTTTAAACACCTGCGGCCTTCGTCTCGTCGGGGTATTAATTTATGTAACATTAAGAACATTGCATGAAATGAAATCCCAATGATACTACACGATCGGTAATACGCAAATATTGTACATCCTCCATCAATCGCTCTGATCGATCAACGCAAATTGTCGGAATCCCTTTCATTACATCTAACATCCACTGCGAGCACACAAGATANAATATAAGGCATCACGTAAAAATAAAATATTAATAAGTCAACATTTTTTTAAAAGTTATCGCTTTGAGTTTCGAATGACGCAAGGATCACTCTAATAAGCGATTTCGTTCAATGCGAACTAACATTGNCATCAAAGCAAACGTAGAAAGAGCTAAAGATAAAAAGAAGTATCGGCCGAGAGATGGCGATTTTTAAGCAATCAAGCAGATCGTTAGTTGTCCGCAAAAAATCGTATGAATTATACTTTCGCGGTAGATCGCGCACAGCGGCGCCGGCGAGGGCCGCTGATGGGGCATTAATTCGCCCTCGATCTCTCGATAAACGATGAATTAAAAGAAAGGGAAGAACGCGGGGCTTCGCGTTCCGGAGCGAGAAAGACGGGAGTATGAGACTCACCCTGTGAGGCGCCCGTAGAAGTCGATGCACCGCTGCGAGCTGGTTAATTAGTGGCAAGGTCGCGCTGAAGGTGTGCACAGGCGGTCTAGGTGGCTCCGGGTAGGAGCTCGCATAAGCGAACGGATCGATGTCATTCAGATACTGCACTCGGCACGTCAGAGACATTTCGTGACCCCTCTGTATCTCAAGCGTAACCGGCCGATCGTTGTCCGATAGGGGCCTTTTTTCCACGGTCCCAAAGAAGGGCAGCAGCGCGCGGCGAAGGTAGGTTCGTTTTGCGTCGCGCGAGACCCTTTCCCTTCGCTTCTCTCTCTCCTTCTCGCTCGTGTGCGCCGATATCGCGCTCGGGGTCCTTTCTCTATATTCCCCTCTTTCTCCTCGTGGCGTGTCGCCTCGCGACGTGTCTCTGTTTCACCGAACCGCACGACGGCTTTACGCGAACGCACGAACCAGTTCGTCGTAACGCCGATTTATTTTCATTCGACTCGCCGGCTACAACCAACCGAGAAAACGAACCTCGCTGCTCTCGTTCCCGGCTTCGCGTTCTCGCTCTGTCTCTCCGCCGACCCGCTGTTCCTTTTTCCCCGCGTCCCTTTCTTCGTCCACACGTTCCATTCGCGTCTACCGGCACGACGAAACAGAGGCTCACGTGAATACCTTGATCGCGGTGAACTGATATTCTCCTCCTCTGCTGCTGCTCTCCGGCTACGGCTACTCCTCGCGTAAGGTATGTTCGCTCGTACGTAGGTTCCGTGAGTTCCGTTCGTTTTGTCGGAATAAAAGAAGGACGAACGATGAAAGAAAGGCGCGAGCTACCGTGGAAAACACGTCGATTTATTTTTGTCAAAGGAACGGCGACGATTCGTGACGGGAAAGGAAAGCGGCGCTACTCTGTCTCCGACGCTTTTCGCGCTCTTCCATCGATCAATCGGTTCGAAACGTGGATCTGGAAATTGGAGGTTTTATTGGTAACGTGAATATCGTTAACGTTCAAACAATTAAAAGTATATTGTGCTTCTTTATAGAATTGAACATTCGTAGATGTGAGAATGTTCAAAGGCTAGTCACGTGACTTTTTTATATATATTGGTCAATTTTTGACGCCTTTTTCTCTGTTTTAAATAGCAAAAATAATGCAAAACATGGATCTAAAAAAATCGATTTATCGTTCTTGTATTAAAAGATTTTTTAGATTCATTTTTTTTTCACTATTTTTACCGGTTTATTGGTAAAATGGAGCAATGAACGTCGAGAATGTATCGAGAAATGTTAGAAAAGTCACGTGACCAGGCTAGCACCTTGAAATCGTAACGAACGTTTATTGATATTTACAAGTACATTCATGGTTTTGTACGTATGAAAATGACAATGCTGGAACTGTAACAACCTTTGACTCCGAACGGCCACGTAAATAAGAGACCGCGTAGTTTTCAAGCGGTCGATGACCTTTCGATTTTCCTTTCACCCGTTTGTCGGCTTCTCAGCCGAAAGTGGAAAAATCGGAAGAGGTAATTTTCATTTACCCTCAAGGTTACGAACGGTCTGACATACCGCCAGCCGTTTTCTCCCTCCTCGCAAACGAGATTAAAAAGCAAATTACTTATTCACCACTATGTTTATTTTCTTGGCAACATTTGAGGAAGAGATTAGCAATTTAGGAAAACAGGAATTTTATACATTTCTCGGTTTATTCATTTTAGTTTTAAAAACGAAGGTATTCATAAAAATGTTTACCTTTTTAAGGTGGTTCAAATTTGAAAACAGATATTCTTGACTAATTGTACAGTAGAATCTTCATTACATGAACGGTCTGTTGTATGAACACTTTACATAGTATAGTTCAGTCTATGTCTTGTATATTACAATCTATGTATGTATTGTATATATGTATTGTATATTACCTATGTAAATATACTATACTAAATACATATTCTATCTGTATGTAAATATATTAGTTTTAGAGTTTATCATACACATACATGTTGATTAAGTATTGTAAAATAATAACTTATATGACTGTATATTTCGTATGAAAGAAATTGTACTCATTTCATTTCATTTTTCCTTAAATACATATATAATTCGAGTGCTAACAGTTCACTGTTTACCTACCAATTAGAGATGGCGTTCGAAATCACTGTGATTTATCATAGTCATCGTAAAATCACGATCACACCTCGTGATTATATAAAATCACGAACGTGATCGCGATTTTTCATATCGAGTGGACTCACTATATAACAACCATATTTCGTGTTCATATCTACGATGCAAAAATAACTTTTGAATTTAAAAAAGACATTTTCAATATAATTTTAAACTAATTACATTGTGTTACATTTGTAGTTTTAAGCATTAATAAAAAATAAAGAAATCCATAAAGAAATTATTCCTTCTACTTCCATATGTACTATATGCATGTATATTGTACATTAGCGAATTTATGTATTGATATAGTTGTATCTTTCTTTATTACATCCCCAATATTTAATTTTAATGATAATTACATTAATTGTTATGGAACTGTATTAATTGTGAAATTAGAATTATAGATTCATTCTTGCAATATTAATATATTGTTAATATTGTCGAATAATATTGACTTGTCCCTAAGTTCCATCTCGTATATTTATAATATCGTAGTTCACTTCGAAGGTAGTTCACAAATTCACGCCATTTTCACAGTTTACTATCCACCAATGAAAAGCGATCACGAAAATCACGATCACCGTGAAAAATCACAATGATTTGGAACGCACGTGATCGAATCACTCGTGATCCAAAAGTACCAGTTCTAGCCATCACTAGTCTGTTGTATGAACACTTTATGTATAGTATAGTACAGTCTATGTATTGCATATTACCTGTGTAAATATACTATACTAAATACATATACTATCTGTATGTAAATATATTAGTTTTAGAATTTATCATACACATATAAATTGAATTCCTTTAACTTTAAGGATTGTAAAATATTAACTTATATGACTATATTTCGTATAAAAGAAATTGTACTCATTTAATTTTTCCTTAAATACATATATAATTCGAGTGCTAATAGTTCACTATTTATCTACCAATACATACGAAAATTCTCTTGTATGAATATATTTGTCCTCCAATTAGTACATATAATGGAGACTCTACTGTATGTACATATATACTGTATATGAATTCTATCACGCGAAAGCTATTTCTTATATGAAAATGAACATTGACCTCCCGTTCGACATATAATACGAACTATCTATACATACACACGATCGTCAACGACTATTTCGAAATTAAATTATATTTACACTTTCATCTCGAAAATCGTGGAAATAATATCGATTTTCGCGTTTGTCAGTAAGAAATTGATATTCCGCCTGTCTGATTGTTCACGATCGAATCAGGTGAAAATCGGCTGGAATGAATTTACGAAGTGTCAATTATTCACGCATGCCAGCCGGTCTTGTCATCCTCTCGTATTCGCATTGTTCTTGCCGGTTGCATCCGTTGCATGGGCTACGACTAGCTCTTCTGTGAACCGGCTCGACGCTGCTCCTGGCAGCAGAGAAAAAGGGAGAGAGACGGAGGATAAAGAATAAGAAGCGAAATAGCGAGGGCGAACAAGCGAGAGAATGAGACATTGGCCGAAGGAGGAGGAGGAGAACACGGACGAGGATGGAAGCGACAGTAAGGGAAGGAAGGAGAAAGAAGGGAAAAATGACGTGAAGGATAAAAGGAAATGAGGGGGAGANATAGCGAGGGCGAACAAGCGAGAGAATGAGACATTGGCCGAAGAAGGAGGAGGAGAACACGGACGAGGATGGAAGCGACAGGAAGGGAAGGAAGGAGAAAGAAGGGAAAAATGACGTAAAGGATAAAAGGAAATGAGGGGGAGGGAGACAGAAGGGAAAACGAGTCTGCGCCGTGGCACGAATGTAATCGTGCCTGTAGCAGACGAAAGATTCACGATCAAGATGCGATCGTAACATAAGATCGTGCCTAAGAGGATTTCCAAACTCGTCTGAATCGACGAATCTATCGTTGACCGATGTTCTAGCGCGGAAACACTGCGGATACGACCGATGCCAACATTTTCGCTCGCGGAATGTCGGCATCGAAAATAATTCAATCCCGCTACCGCTTCGTTACTTTCCCCGATCGCTTTTTACACGTGAATAGACTTTTCAATTAAGATACATAAATTACCTCGGGCCGTACAATCTCGCTTGAGAAATTATGTTTCACAATTCTCAGAAACGAAGCGAGCAATAAGAGCTTCCACCGATTGTTTCCGATGTAATCCGGCTGAACCTACTGCGACCTTCAGGTCGTTCATTCATTGAGTCGAAACGAACCTTGATATCATTTCTGTAACGTCATTCTCAATTAAAATTGAAATTCAGAGACTGAAGGATATAAGAAGGATAGAAAGAGGCAGAAGGATATAAAAGTATTCTTACGTGTCTTATGTCGAATCATGATAGTTAACCGTCCGTAGAGTTTACCGAAAGACCTTTAATGTAGACAAGGATGACAGTAGAAGAAGCAGGACGGTGACGAAGGCGGATGGTAGAAAAAAGACCAGGACCCATTACTGTATAACTAGCCTAACCTCTAAAGTAAATAACACGGTCGAGTAGACCGCCCGAACCAGTCGAGGTTTCGAGATATTCGACATTCCACAAAATTATCGATTCGAACGTCCTTGCGTTGTATAAGAATATTCATTCGCCAATACCANAGATATTCGACATTCCACAAAATTATCGATTCGAACGTCCTTGCGTTGTACAAGAATATTCATTCGCCAATACCGGCGCGTGCAACTGCTCCAAATAAGTAATAGTTCGTCAGCAATGTCAGTTTCAAACGTACATCCTATTTGACAGATCAAATTTCACGTTACCTGTGACGCAGGCCGGTCAATCGTAAAACAGCATCCCTCGATTCGATGGACCAGCCTTAGCTTTCGTACGATCCTCGCGTCGTTTTTGGACCAGGAACCCGGTGTGCACGAAGGACGAAACGTATACACACNAGCGCGTGCAACTGCTCCAAATAAGTAATAGTTCGTCAGCAATGTCAGTTTCAAACGTACATCCTATTTGACAGATCAAATTTCACGTTACCTGTGACGCAGGCCGGTCAATCGTGAAACAGCATCCCTCGATTCGATGGACCAGCCTTAGCTTTCGTACGATCCTCGCGTCGTTTTTGGACCAGGAACCCGGTGTGCACGAAGGACGAAACGAATACACACATATATATATATATGGTAAATGTGACCGGAGTCTGCGCGACAAAAACTCGGTTCGAGTGAGCGCGAACGACACGCGCGCTTCCCGCGCACGGAAACGCGCGTCACTCACTTTTGCTCGCGGCCGCCGATTTAATGCCGACACTCGTCAAAATGCACACACCGATAAATCGCGCGCGAGCGAAAAATACCGCCGTGGAACCAGGAGGGAAAGAGAGAGAACGCGCAATGAAAAAATACACAACCAACAACGTGCCTTAACTCGCGAGCGGCCGCCGCGACACTGAACGCCGCGAACACCTGTCGCCACTAGGCCGACGGTGGCGCCGCCACGCGGTTAACCCCCTCCCTATTCTTATCCGGTGTACAAATGTACTAAGAGCACCCCAGATGACAAGAAAAATAATACGGTATTTTATATTTTTTAAGTGATTGTATTACAAACTGAGTGACTGTGATGGGATTGAAATTAGTTTATTTCAATTTCAGTACTTTGTCAATATTTGTTTCGCCTTTCCTGAGTGGGAATACTTCTAGAGTGAGTGCTATCGAGAACGCTTCAAGGCCACTTTCTTTTCAGCTAATGGATTAATGTTGTTTTATCTCTTAGGCAATATTTTTATCAAAGGAAATTTGAGAATCTTATCAGAACCTTATTTGCTACGAAAGATTAACTCCGTATCTTTCTATTTAAAATAAAACCGAAATGCTCACATTTGGTTTTCTGTGTGAAGTTGGCAATAATTTATCTTAATGGTTTTGTAGACAGGAACTTACCTATGCGTACCAGTTTTTTACAGACATTATATTATAAGGTAAATTTTAATATTAGGGCCATTTCATGATTTGGTGAAAATTCGCATGTATTTATTTTTTGTAAAATTATTTGCCTTTTCATTAGATTGTCTTGTCAACTAACCAAATGAAGAGAAACCAATCTAGACTGATAAATTTTGAAAGATAATCTGTGGCTATTACCAGAAAACAAAATTAGAAAACATACTTTATGTTCTCTTGTACCAACAAACTTATAGATACACAAATACATTGTAAAAAAAACTTGTTTTTTTTGTATCCGGTTAAAAGCAAGTTTATTGTCGTCGAACAAATTTTGTCGAGAAACCAGAAACAATTCACTGCTCATCGAATTCTTTCGAAATGCCGATACTTCTCTTTTTTTCTCGATTCTCAAGGAAGATAGCCAGAGTACACAGACCATGGCCGTTTCGTCGGTTTTCCCGGATGGAAACAGAGGAAAGAGAAGGACAGAGTCCGTTACGGGGGACCAAGTGATACAGCAGGGATGGTAATTGTGCGTTGAAAAAATAATCAGCTGTCGCAGCGTGTAGAGCATAACCGTAAGTGCGGCTGTGTTCATTGTTGTCTCGCTAGTACGAGACCCCACGAGGGTGACAAGCTCACAAAAGGGGATGCTGGTCCCATAGAATCGTAATGGGTGGTACTGCTGCGATAAAATTCTATATAGCGCTTTCAGAAAGTATGAGTGACGCCATGGCTGGGAACCGGCGTGGCAGATAAAAATATTTTATCTATTATGTTTTTATTGTTTCATGCAGTTGTTATAGTTATTTGTTATTGTTGTAAACCGAAACTTCATTTTTCCAGATCTCATTTCGAAAATTTTACGGTGCTAGAAAAGTTACTAGTGACTCTCTCAGATTTGGTAGTTTTTGTAAAAATAAATATTTAACCCCTTAGGGGTAAAATTCTCTAGGATTTACCCCCACCTCTTCTCAGTGAGTGCTTACATCGGAAAAGGAACGTCTATTTCATATTTCTTGGATCAGTGGTTGAGATTGGCAGTAGGTGNATTCTTGCAATATTAATATATTGTTAATATTGTCGAATAATATTGACTTGTCCCTAAGTTCCATCTCGTATATTTATAATATCGTAGTTCACTTCGAAGGTAGTTCACAAATTCACGCCATTTTCACAGTTTACTATCCACCAATGAAAAGCGATCACGAAAATCACGATCACCGTGAAAAATCACAATGATTTGGAACGCACGTGATCGAATCACTCGTGATCCAAAAGTACCAGTTCTAGCCATCACTAGTCTGTTGTATGAATACTTTATATAGTATAGTACAGTCTATGTATTGTATATTACCTGTGTAAATATACTATACTAAATACATATACTATCTGTATGTAAATATATTAGTTTTAGAATTTATCATACACATATAAATTGAATTCCTTTAACTTTAAGGATTGTAAAATATTAACTTATATGACTATATTTCGTATAAAAGAAATTGTACTCATTTAATTTTTCCTTAAATACATATATAATTCGAGTGCTAATAGTTCACTATTTATCTACCAATACATACGAAAATTCTCTTGTATGAATATATTTGTCCTCCAATTAGTACATATAATGGAGACTCTACTGTATGTACATATATACTGTATATGAATTCTATCACGCGAAAGCTATTTCTTATATGAAAATGAACATTGACCTCCCGTTCGACATATAATACGAACTATCTATACATACACACGATCGTCAACGACTATTTCGAAATTAAATTATATTTACACTTTCATCTCGAAAATCGTGGAAATAATATCGATTTTCGCGTTTGTCAGTAAGAAATTGATATTCCGCCTGTCTGATTGTTCACGATCGAATCAGGTGAAAATCGGCTGGAATGAATTTACGAAGTGTCAATTATTCACGCATGCCAGCCGGTCTTGTCATCCTCTCGTATTCGCATTGTTCTTGCCGGTTGCATCCGTTGCATGGGCTACGACTAGCTCTTCTGTGAACCGGCTCGACGCTGCTCCTGGCAGCAGAGAAAAAGGGAGAGAGACGGAGGATAAAGAATAAGAAGCGAAATAGCGAGGGCGAACAAGCGAGAGAATGAGACATTGGCCGAAGGAGGAGGAGGAGAACACGGACGAGGATGGAAGCGACAGTAAGGGAAGGAAGGAGAAAGAAGGGAAAAATGACGTGAAGGATAAAAGGAAATGAGGGGGAGAGAGACAGAAGGGAAAACGAGTCTGCGCCGTGGCACGAATGTAATCGTGCCTGTAGCAGACGAAAGATTCACGATCAAGATGCGATCGTAACATAAGATCGTGCCTAAGAGGATTTCCAAACTCGTCTGAATCGACGAATCTATCGTTGACCGATGTTCTAGCGCGGAAACACTGCGGATACGACCGATGCCAACATTTTCGCTCGCGGAATGTCGGCATCGAAAATAATTCAATCCCGCTACCGCTTCGTTACTTTCCCCGATCGCTTTTTACACGTGAATAGACTTTTCAATTAAGATACATAAATTACCTCGGGCCGTACAATCTCGCTTGAGAAATTATGTTTCACAATTCTCAGAAACGAAGCGAGCAATAAGAGCTTCCACCGATTGTTTCCGATGTAATCCGGCTGAACCTACTGCGACCTTCAGGTCGTTCATTCATTGAGTCGAAACGAACCTTGATATCATTTCTGTAACGTCATTCTCAATTAAAATTGAAATTCAGAGACTGAAGGATATAAGAAGGATAGAAAGAGGCAGAAGGATATAAAAGTATTCTTACGTGTCTTATGTCGAATCATGATAGTTAACCGTCCGTAGAGTTTACCGAAAGACCTTTAATGTAGACAAGGATGACAGTAGAAGAAGCAGGACGGTGACGAAGGCGGATGGTAGAAAAAAGACCAGGACCCATTACTGTATAACTAGCCTAACCTCTAAAGTAAATAACACGGTCGAGTAGACCGCCCGAACCAGTCGAGGTTTCGAGATATTCGACATTCCACAAAATTATCGATTCGAACGTCCTTGCGTTGTATAAGAATATTCATTCGCCAATACCAGCGCGTGCAACTGCTCCAAATAAGTAATAGTTCGTCAGCAATGTCAGTTTCAAACGTACATCCTATTTGACAGATCAAATTTCACGTTACCTGTGACGCAGGCCGGTCAATCGTGAAACAGCATCCCTCGATTCGATGGACCAGCCTTAGCTTTCGTACGATCCTCGCGTCGTTTTTGGACCAGGAACCCGGTGTGCACGAAGGACGAAACGTATACACACATATATATATAATATATATATATATATATATATATATATATATATATATATAT
>SMSR01014458.1:0-10013 GCA_019453355.1 Ceratina japonica | reverse complement strand
TCCGCCCGTGGATCGAGACAGAAGCGTCCGGCGGCGCGTTCAACCGGATTTTATTCCGGGTCCCGAATGATCGTAAAATCGGCCGGTGTAATGCTGAAGTAAACTTTACTGCAACTTAAAGCATCGAGTTCCGTCGGACGATGCGCTGGAATCGCGCGTTTTCTACCCCACCTTTACTCTCGCACCATTTTCGCTGATCCGATTCCCTTTCTTTTTTGTTGCCGCCAAATGAATTGAGAAAAATCAACATATCGCGCGCACATGCGTTCCGATATACATATTTAGATACTTTTAATTTTCTATATGTACGTATAATCAAATTAAATGTTTCGTAAAAATCAGTTATTTTATAGCTTTAATGGTTTACAGCGTGAAGTGCATTTCCGTTAGGGTTCTTCGTAATCCCGGAGTATTCTTCGTCTCGAACAGGTTCTTGTCGGGGAAACTAATCGGCGGACCGAATAGTGCGCGATTTTAATTACACGGAACCGCGTGGAAACGTAATGAGAAAGCCACGCGGATCACTAATTAAGATTTCACGCTGTTTGTGCTGTTAGTCTATCGGCCGTTAATCAACCGGCAGCATACAGTCCGCATTGTTAACTTTTCTCCGTCGTATCGAGGAATCGTACAGCATCGTCTTCATTTTTGTCGTTTAATCAACGATCGCCTAATCTCTTTTTAATTGCGCCACGCTGTGGCCTACATGTTTCTGTCGCCGATAAGCGGCGCCCGATAAGCACCGGCTTCGTGCCTTGTCCTAATTTATCTGTGACAATTACTGTCGCCGGGATTACTGGAATTTCTCGCGATAAACGATTCCTTCCGGAGCCGGCTTCCTTGTTTTCTCGTGACCTTTGCGTACGCGAGGCACGGAAATGTCGGTCAACGTTTAAACGGGGCACAAAAGCGAAAATACTCGACCGAAAGGTGGATTGTCGGGACTTAAAATAACGCTGGTTTTAAATACCGACTGCACCCTGCCTGATTCAATTAACTCACCTAAGCGTTCTTGTAAGGTTATCCGAATTCTTTGAATAGCGACTTCACCAGCGATGATAATTTTAATCTCCGACTCGTACGAGAATATTTTCAATCCTTGAAATATCTATCATCTCTGAGGACTTTATAATTTAAGGATGTTTTGGAGGTACAATAGGAGAANTCGACCGAAAGGTGGATTGTCGGGACTTAAAATAACGCTGGTTTTAAATACCGACTGCACCCTGCCTGATTCAATTAACTCACCTAAGCGTTCTTGTAAGGTTATCCGAATTCTTTGAATAGCGACTTCACCAGCGATGATAATTTTAATCTCCGACTCGTACGAGAATATTTTCAATCCTTGAAATATCTATCATCTCTGAGGACTTTATAATTTAAGGATGTTTTGGAGGTACAATAGGAGAAAAAAGTACATAAAATTTGAAATTCGTCAATATATTGGCAATGAAGGCCATTTATGATGTATATTTTGTATTAAAAATATCGATTAATTCCAAAAAATGCTTTTTATACTGGCTTTTTAATCAAGTTTTCTTAATGTTAGAACAAATTCTAATAATTCCATGCTGGTCTGATGGCGACGTAATAAATCTGACATTTTGCAGTAGTTTATAATTTTTTTCTCTTTAACTGCTCAGTGAACATTAATAAATTTTGTGTATCAATTAATTACATAGTTTTTACTATCTATAGAAAAAAATCGGAGATTCTGTCAACGTTTTTTCAAGGTTTAAATAGGATTTGAAGTGGAATTTTATGAATTCTCCATAAGAAGACGTGTGCAAACTTTAAATTGCTATAATTTTTAAACGGTCAAGTGAATCGAACTCAATCTTTGATAATTGCTTTAACCCCTTAACGCACAGTTTTTCTCCCATGTAAATGATAAATATCAATAAAACGATTTTTTTCTTTGCTTTCACATTGTTATTTTCAATTCTCGATTATATTCGAATGTGAAAAATTATCATATTATTATTATTATCATATTATTATTACTAATCGCTCGAATTATCTCGAGCGTACAAGTTAAGGGGTTAATATAGTAAAAACTATGTTTTGTTAACATTTCAGGAATTTCTTAAGGTTTTTATATACCTCCAGAACATCCTTAAATTGATCTCCCATCGTGAGTCTCCTTAATTCATTATACATAAAGCCCGTCGTTTAAAATTCGTCAATGTAGTAATTTAGCTAAGAAAAGAAACTTCCAGTTTCGCCCTCTTCGACTTTCAATTTACTCTTATAAATCCAACGGTCGTTGCCAACTGCATCCCCGCAGAGTTCACCCCATCAGCGGCGGAACCCCTTCTTCGGTGGTGCGTCCAAGTCCACTGGAGAGGTCCATCCGATTTGGTTGCCAAGTAACAATTAGAGTTCCGCAGTTGGCCGGAGTAGTTATTGCACTTAACGAGGCTGTGGAACAAGGGGGGGTCGCGAAACGATATCCTCTGATCCTTCCCTCCCGCGGAAACACCAAGAACGCCGGAAACGAACCTCGGAACGGAGTGAGAACGGAGGGAGGATACGAGCGGTCGTAAAGTTCTTCGCCGAAGAAAGCACCCTCGACTAAATGGAACAAACACGCCGCGGCGCTCTGGTCCGCGGTTTGGGATTATGATTCCGATCCCAGCTGAGTAAATAGCAGTCATTACGTTCTCCGGCAGCGAGACTAACGACTATGCACGTGCCACTGTACACTATGATTAAATTAACACGAGCCGAGATGTCTGATGACTCGAAAAATATAATTTGCATACGCGTATTTAACAATTCGCATTTAAGGTAGTTGTTGCCCAATATAAGTCTGAACAAAGCTTAAAACTAAAAATACAAGATTTTTTATGTTTTATAAAACCATACATTAAGAAAGATGAATTTTAGTTATTATACAGAGGGGTCCAAAAAAATGTATCCTCTGTTTAAAAGTCCATAACTTGCAAACTAATTGACGGAGCTTTCTCATTTTTGGTAGTGTAATAGCTTTTAGTTCCGGCAATCGCCATACAAGCGTTGTATTGCGTTGTCTTGTTTTGTCAGATGACAGACGCCAGATAGTTAGTGTTTTATTGTTAGTTGTACCTTGTTACTCGAGTAAACATGGCTGACGTAAGGCTTACATTCGATGAAAGGAAGTCAGTTTTGAAGTGGTATTTTACGTACGAAAACATTAATGAGGTCCAACGGCAATGGCGAAATGAGTATCAAACAAAGCCACCGACACGTTTAACGATTCGTCGCATTCGAGATAAATTTGAAGCCGTTGCAATTTCGTGCTGCAGTTCGGCGGCATCGTTTGTGTGTGGATGTTAATGGTGACCATTTCGAACACCTACAGTGATATCTTTAAGTTGGACTTTAAGCTACACTTTCACCGAAAATGAGACAACTCCGTCAATTAGTTTGGAAGTTATGGACTTTTAAACAGTGGATACATTTTTTTAGACCCCTCTGTATTATATTATACAATGAAAAAATAAGTATTTTCAATAAGAATTATACTCTCGTATGATTCAAGTAGTTAAAATTGAGAAAAAGACGTTGCAACGTCGCTCTGTCGCAGTACTACCTAAGCATAATCTCAAAAATGTCTTCGACTACAGTAACCACCTTCAATCCCTTCTGTAATCTGATCACTCCTCAATGAATTTGAATGTAGCGGCAAAAGGCGACGTTGCTACATCGATCGAACTTCTCAGTCATCGTGAAAAATGATAAAACGATAACATTTAGAATAACATTACTCCGTAACTAGATGGTCAAAAATTTCGAAAAAAATCCATGTGTTTTATTATAGTTTACCCTCATTTTGTCTTGATTTTCAACTATTTGTCAATACTAATTTTATTGCTATAACCGAAGAAAGATATTTTTCACGTGCCGTCACCATTATTACTACAACGTCAAAGTATAGTAAAAATTGCGAATTTTGATCGACAATATCACAAAAACGAGATGGTCAATTGATCCAGGATTTTGCATACATGTTCGTTGATACCTATATTCATTTTGTACAAAATTTCAAGCAATTTTCAATACTTTCGATTTAGGAAACAACTACCTTGAACGTGGAAAGATCTCTTCATGGACGATTATGATTGAAATTAACAACCGTGGGATATTAGCGAATAAATTACTCTATAAGAACGAAGCACGTGCCTCTCGAAAGAGTGTCTTGCGAAAAATATTCACTGACACGGCGATGGGAACTCTGGACACGTCGACGTTCCTTCTTCTGAGAGAGTAAGAGAGGTATTCGAGTTTTTCCCGCGGCGTTTCGTTTCCCCGTCCGCTCCACCACGGCCGGCATCTTTACAGTCGTTAACTCGGTGACAGTTGAGTCCTGGATTATTGTAGACCCGATCTCGGAAGTAGTTAAAACTGTACTCCCGATGCCATCGCACTTGCAACGTCTGCCATCGGCGAGGCGCTGCCTTAATATTCTATATCCGATTGTGACCGTGAGGTAATTGCCCCGGGGAAGACGGAAATGCAAAGGGATAGGTCGGCCTGGAAAACTGACTGTCTGAGGATATTTGTATCAACAACGATGATTCGATTTCTGCGTCAAGTGACAACAAATGAAGATGAACTTGGACGAAGGGGGATCAGGGAAAATTATACTAACATGGTGCGTCGTGGAGAGGGATTTCGAGGACAGGGAAATCAAGGAGAGGAATCGTAACAGGATTAAAAATGCAGGTCGGTTCGAAATGACTGATTGAATTGCTACCAACAGAGAAAGGTCTTGATAACGCTTGATGAATAAGTTATTCGTATTCTCGACGCGGTGAGAGGTGGGACTGCGACGGCGGCGGCGGCGTCGGCGAGGGCGCATAAAATTATAATAAATTTCCCACTTTATGTAAAATTTAATCTGGTCTGATCGCCGGTTGTATTATCGTTTTATGAATAGAGGCCGACCTGTTGTATTTAAACCGCACCGCGAATAATGCTCTGGATACGCGCGCTGCCTGCACGCGTAAGTATGAATAATCAGTGACTTTAATCAACGGGATTACCGGCATAGCTTTTTCCCGGTGTAATAAAAAGTTTCTCAATTTCGCATCATTAAAGCCTTTCTAATGAAGCCGGATACCGAAGAGAGAAAAAGCCGGGGGGGGTAACGGTCTTTCGCTTGGCGACGTATCGTTTTCTGAAATACGACCGCACATTTCGCGCGAGATGCGAAATTAAATTTGATATCGCCGGGACTATAAAAGTTTCAGCGACCCGAATGAAAAGAACGTTGAATCGCATAATACTTCGAACCGAAGAAACGGGATAAATCGAAGTCGGTCCGGGTCATTATTATCGTGCCATCGGTGATATCACTCACGACGTAAAACGCCATCAGAGGTGGCCGCACCGATTAATCCTGACGAGTTTCCACGGTCTGTGCCACGCCGCGTTTTCCGTCAACGTTACTTCTGTCGCTTCTTGCGTCCGCGACCGGACGACGAACAAATTATCGTCGTCGACGTTTGGGACGGGCCCGTAATGGGTTACAGCGGCCGGCCGGATCCTTGAAATCGCGTTCGTTTCATCGACAAGTCGATGACAAATGAAATTAATCAGCGGCCCAGCGGTTATTGCGGTTCGTTCCGTTCGATCCTCGGTAAGAGCGGTTTTTGTTCATCCTCGCAGACCCCTTCTATTAGTCTTCTACCTTGAAAAACTTGACGATCTTTCTATAATTGGTACAGCTATTGCTATCGCAATAAAAGTTTCTACACACACAGTTCTTGATAAGTCCAGCATAAAAAGATCTGTAAATCCCGATTCCTCTTTACCGCGTTCAGATGCATTAGACATTTTATAAGACTTCACGTGGTTTAATTGATCGTCCTATCATTTCGCAAGCGTTCGACTGTGGGACTGTATTTTTCCGCGATGTTCATAAAAAACGTTAGGACAATCAAGTCGGAGAACTCGGGGTAGGAGATTGACGTAATCGACTAGCGAATCTCGACGGAATTCCACGATTCATGCGTAAAAGGAACGCAGCGTTGCATCACGCGGCACCGTTTCTTGACCTTCCACACGGGTCGTTGTAGCGGCAGCCTGCGGAAATGAACTTTTTATCACGGCGCATCTCTCCGCGAGCGCGGCGTACCCGCGCCGCTAGCGTGTGGACGCGCGGAGGTGTTCCAGGGCGGGTGGAGATCGCGCGCGCGTCGCCTTTCGTGTCGTTCCGCCCTTGTCCGCGAGGTCGACAAAGCTTGCATGAATCCATATGCAAGAACGACGACGGGCGCAACAGCGCCGGTAGACGAGCGCGGAACGGGCCCCGCGCGTGAAAGGGATTAAACGACACCGATGAATGCTGCATTTATAGCAGGAGGTGGAGTACACCTCCGAGCCGCGTTTGACAGCGGGCTGGCCACGGCCGGTGGATAACGCGGCGTGCAAAGCGCTCGGAGCCGCGCGCGGCATCGTGTCAAGCGAGGAATTCGAAAGAATCGAAGGAACTGGAAGGCGTGATCTCGCGTCCTGTTGCGAATCGCGCGTTAGTTTCGGCGCCTGCTGCGAAACGTAAAAAAAAGAAAGAGAGACGCCAACGTACGCGAGATGAGAAGGCGCATAATGAACTTTGTTGTACCGTTGCGTCGCCGTCCCGAAAGCCTTGGTCACTTCGCGTCGTGAACTCTCTTCCAAAGTTAATGCAGCGGGCCGCGACCACCCGGTAACCGGAAGACTCCATGAAAGCGTTCTTACGTTCCCGTATATGGATTGTAACGCCGAAAGTTCCGAGCAAGGGTTGTCGTAATATGAAACCTAAAGTGTCGTAAATTACAGCCCGGAGCCTACAATAAGATTCTAAAAATGGAAAAGCGGAGAGAAGAAAAATGTTTTAACACTACGGAATACCTCAAGCGTTGTATAAAAAAGCGAGTGTATGTTGTCTGCGTCGAAGTTATGAATTCGTCTTCTTACCGACTCGGAGATATTCGCCGTGAAATCAGAAGGTTTCTATCAAGACCATGATCGGGATTAGTAGGACGGTAACCATGGTTTCGCGCTTTGGAACGTGATAGCATAGGGATTAATATGTAGCGAAACCACGATGGCAATGTTGATTTGATGAGATGCGAATACGTGGATCGGAGACAAACGCGGGACAGGTACTAACCGCAAGATGAGCGAGATATATTAGCAGATCCACTGTGGGCTGGCAAATCTCTCTGTACATACAATGATCCAACTGGCCCGCTAAAGCGCCGCTGCGCGCACGGATAGTACACAGAACCCTCGTACGACACACCCCGTACCCTCCCTCGTTCACTTTTGTCCACCCCCGCCCGTTTTCTGGAGGCGGCCGCCCTTTATGTCCGCCAAGAAACAAGAACACGACCCAACCCCCTTATCTTCTACTTTCGACTGCCACCAAAGAAGAAAGGGTTGAAACATAAAAGAGAATCCTTTCCATGCGCGTCCTACGGAACGCGACCTCACCCCCTCGCCCCTGCCGCCCGGCCGCGCGCGCGTGTGTCTCTTCCTTCTTTTCCGAAGGGGTTGCGACCGGGCTTTGACGATCGGCCAACGCGGCGCGCCCCCTTTGACAATACGGGCCCGAACCCCGTGTTGCGTTTAGCCGGCAACACCGCCTTTTGTCGGTTTTTAGACGCGATGCTTACATAATTTTCTGCCACACGGCGCGACCAGAAGAGGGATCGGAGCGTCCTGTTTGTGTTCGCCGCTGCTGATCAGGGGATAAATGAAGCGTCACGGCCGCGCCAACGTTGGAGAGGGTTATAAAAGAGTTATAAATGGACAGGCCAGGTCGACGAACCTCCCGCGCTCCCACGTAGGTACATACGTTCATGTTTTCCGTCGCACTTCGGGAAATTATGGCGTCACGCTTGTCCCGACAATCTCGTTGAATTAATAAATATAACGCGCAATACGCCTGGGTGCGACCGCGGCCAAGCTCTGAATTATAGTCCACCGATTTCGATACAGGAGCTTTATTTCACGTTCACAAATCACAAATGAAACGAATGCCATTTTATTACGTTTGCGTCGCAGATTAGCTCGCGAGTGGCTGCGGAGGCTTGGAAACCCATTCGGTTAGGATTAGGGGGGGTAAAGACTCGGTAAAGTGGGCGCGTGAAAGAGAACACGGTTCGAGGCACTAGGCAGACGCGGGGCAGAATTTCCACGGAAAACGGAAGGAAATCCAATGGTCGACGTTGGCGGTGGTAGCGGTGCGAAATGTATGGGCGTAGCCCGCGGTAATATCGTGCGCGAACCGCACCGAGCGGACTCTCTCCCTGGCTATTTGTCATCGGCGTGTATATCATGGACGGCCCTTTCTATCCGCGCCGGCTAACTCCCCCAAACTCCGCATCTCCACCCCCGTTCGACCTCCGCGAAGATTTGCATTACAAATATGCGCCGACCAGAATGCATGTACGTCAATATGACGGCTCTCTCTCTCTCTCTCTCCCTCTCTCTTCCTCCCTCCTTTTCTCTCCTCCATTTGTTCGTCTCTCGAGTCTCCCGATCGGCCTTCGTTACCGGGAACAGCACCGATATACCGGAAGCCGGGCAGACGATCGTCTGTGAGCTCCGCTACAGACACCGAAGGGGTGGGACCGGCTATAAACGGCGCAGTAGCGACTAATATTTGCAACTTCATCCTTTGTTTATTGTTTATCTGTTATTTTTTTTGAAGTACGGAAAGAGTCGTTGTCGACATTGTCCGCGGTACCTGGGGCTCGTCGAACGGATGTAACTAGGTCGCGAACGACGTAAAGTTTCCACGGATCCTTCCGCGGTTACGCCGCGTGTTATTCGCTTGTTTATTCGACCGGCCGTGGGAGGCTTTTTTGTACGCGGTAATTGTAACATGTTTAATTCATAGGGAGGGGGATTCGTTGGGTATTCGTCCGTGGGTCTGCATCGATGCTCGGGCTGCTTTGCATCCGCGCGCTTGAGAATCGACGGCGGAGAATAAATACAGAAATTGAATTTGTCGGCACAATTAGTCGGCCGGCGAGACGCTCGGTAACGGAGTAATATCTTATGCAGGAACTTCTCAATTGGAGAACAATAATTAAACTATCGTTCTTACTTTATACATAATTCATTGCGCCACATGCATCCTTTACATATACACGTAGTACGAGTACGCGTTATGAACCGGCTTTCCTTCTTTTCCCTTTTAACACAATTCTACATCCATTAGCAGAATAAATCGTTCAAGTAATTAAGTCAATACGAGTCTTTGTTACAGCTGTTTCAGTTTTATTCTACATAAATTTCGCGATCAGAAATTAATTCGTAAAGCAAGGTATTGCTCACGAATCCGTTGCACCAAGCCTCGTCGCTTATCAATGCTGAACCGTTTCTAACGCCACCGTGAACTCTTAATCTGCAACATGTTCTCCGGCTTTAGGCGCCCGTTTTTACATGTTAATCGGCCAGAATCCGTTATCGGTCTCGTCGGGTGGGCGGGCAGACGAAGAATCTAGAATGGCAATAAATCCTTTTATCTGGCCGTTCATCTTGTTTTTCTTTTCGTCGCGCCGGATCCGAACCGGGGCTTCTTTCCCCGACGTCCGCTGGATCCTTATCGAATTTGGAAGCGTGCCACACGATCGCTGCGAGAGCCGCGAACGGTACACACCTTTGCAAATCGGGCCACGGCGAAAAGTTCGTCGACGTCTAAATATCTGCACGGTGAAATACGCTGACTGTCGCGCGCCGCCGCCGCCGCCGCGCGGTTCCTCCGGGATTCGACGCGGGACGTTTCCAAGATTTGTGCCCGATTCCAAACGCGTACACGTTCTCGAACGCTTATCGCCTTTGGACCCGTTTTGTCGTAAAAAGAAGCGGAAAACGAAACGGAAATAGAATTGTTACATCGGGATTGGAGTATAAGTACTGCTACTAAATACTTACATGTCTTTAAGGAGGTTCATCCGGTTAAGGAATTAACAGATAGATCTATCTATACAGATATGTCTATAACAATATACCAGGATACCTAAAAAAATGTTTAG